>JABUQX010126754.1:17500-20894 GCA_015478945.1 Trachelipus rathkii | reverse complement strand
TTAGGGAAGATGCTAGTTCTGAGGACAAAACGTAAGCGCCTCAATTCCGAGCACTAAGGATGCGAGTGTTTCTGAGCCGGAAAGGCGCGTATAGGGTTCAACGATTGTTGTTCAAGTCTCATATAGTTTGAAAAATGTCTATTATTGATTCTCTTCAAATGGCGTTTTTCGTGAAGGAGTCAGAAAAGCCGCTATTGCGTCGCCTATATAGAAAAGATCTTGATTGGAGTTGTGGTGCTCAGATTAGAATTAAACCTTTGGGCAGGGAAGATATCTACGTCTAGACTTGTATAGAGACTCTGAGGGGTAGAGCATCAAGGCCGAAATTGAACGATTACTAGGTCCACTACGTTCATGGGATAGTAAATGAACATGAAGATGAAAAATTACTCTCCCTATTGAAAGGAATCTTATGATTATTATTATTTTATTTTATTATTATTATTTATTTATTATTTTATATTATATTTTATGTATTATTATTATTATTATTATATTATTTTATTATTATTATATATTATTATTATATGATATTATAGTATTAATATGTAGCATAAAAAGTCAGTAAAATAATAATAGGTAGTTCAATGTTTTGATGTAGAATATTATAATAAACAAATTATGAATTCGCTTACTAGACAAAGTGTGAAGCTTTTAATGAAATTAGTTGTATTTTTAGCGGGGGGGGGCACGAGTGGGCGGAGGGCGAGGAGAATTCTATCGGTATTGATTTTATGAATTACGACGGCTCGATGTTTACGTATCGATTATTCGAAAAATTGTTAGTCATATAAATCTTTTGCGGAGTTTTATTTTTGGGATTAATATTATTTATATATAATATATAGTATTAATATATATATATAATATTATATATGTATACTATATATAATCTATAATAGTATAATATTAATTATATATATATTATGATATTATATAGTATATAATATATTCATTAATGCATATAGATTTGTTTCTTTTTCTCAAGAAGAGGATGAGAGAGATAGGAGAGATGTTTTTTAAAAAGGTTTTAAAATTGCCAAAAAATAAGATAAATAAATAATAACTAAAAAAAGGGCACCAATAATCCATCATTTTTTCGTTATTCCGAAATCTTTATTTCTTTCAGGATTTAATAAGACAAGAAATTATGTCCGAATCATCAATTAAAAATTTTACAATTGTTGAGTTAAGTAGAAAATCAGAAGTCAAGATCGATTTAATTTTCGACGAAAAAAAAAAAAAACAATTATGGCTACAAAAAAAATTTTTTTTGATGAATCATACGCCAAAAAAAAGATCTGGCCTTATCAATCTAAATCTGTTTCAAAAAAACCGGACAGAACATCAGTTTAGCAAAGAATTATTGAAAGAACTAAGTAGGACAGATTTTATATTCTAGCTTGTTTTTGCATTGTATCTACTGAATCGGACGAGGAATGTATCCTAAACCTGTAGTGTTACTTTGCTCGGCTCTCGCTTGTGCCTTGTTTTTTTTTTTAAGAATTAGACAGAATTTGTATAATGGTAGTAATAGGGAGAAAAATTATTTGAAATCCTCCAGATTCTGTTTAAATTTCGTTCAGGTTTTCACGAAGTGCGCAGAACTTCATGTCTACTTAACGAATAGTAATCCGCAAAATATATAATATATATATATAAATACTAATAATTTAATAAATATAAGTTAATTATAATAATAATAATAGTAAGATAATATAAAATAATGATACTAATATAATACTTAAATAAATATTATTTTTATTTTATATCTATTATCTATTATCTTTATCTATTATTCTATCTATTTTTATTTTATCAATTTCTATTTCTATCTATATCGTATCTATCTTCTAATTATCTATCTATTTCTATCTTCTATCTAGTCTACTATCTTTATCTATCTAATCATCAGTTTTTGATATATGAAAAAAATATGTATCGTATCATGATTCATGGAATGGACATATAAAGATATATCAGTTTACATACTTCCTCAAGTGCCTTATAAAACAAAAATTGGTGTATATGAAACCGTATTGTTTAGATAGTAGTAGTTTCCGAGAGAATTACAAATTTTCTTACAAAGTTTTCTTCCCTTATTTTATATGACTTTTTATTTTATATTTTGCCATGATTATGCTAAATTTTTTTCTCCATTTAAAATAACTAAATGTAACATTCTTAAAATATTGCAGATGAAAAAGCAAGGTTATGTTTATTCCATTGTGCATTTTCGTTTCGTATGGTAGATACACATTTATTGTTGAAAGGTTTTGTAAGTTCAGATCATATGAATGTGTGATTGAGAAGTGTGAATTTAAATTTCCTCAGAATTTAGTTTAAAACATGTTGACAATATCGCGTTTGAATAAAAAATTATATATAGAATTATATATAAATAATATGGAGGCCACTAAAAGGGTATTGATGAAATTTTATCAACTTTGTAGCCTTTAACATAGTGGCTTGTGACAATCCAATCTGTGGTGGTGACTTTCTATGGTGGTAACTTTCTGCTAACCATGCTAGAAGCTCCGACATACCAGTGACAACAAAGACATCTAACAAAGATTAGTACTTTCGATTCTGTTTAGAACCTGTGCCACGAAAAGGTTAATCAATCCTGATAATGTCGACTGGCTTTGAGTTGCACATTGGGTTAGCCTCAATTCAAACTCCTCCATCATTCCTTCATCCTCCATTACATGCAAAATAATCTTTAGAATTAAAAATGAATACACCTTCGTCTTCTGAAAATGACATTGCTAGCTTAACACGATAAAATTAATGTTCCAGTCCAACTGGGGCGTAACTTTGCTTTTTCCACGATTAGAGTCTTTTGACATTGCGTACTGTGATGCCACCTGACAAATATTATGACAGAAAATGAGCTTGCGCGGAAGTTCTACCTTCTTATCTTTCGAGTTCGCTCTTTGTGAAACACCCGATATTATATATATATATATATATATATATATATATATATAATATATATATATATATTATTATATATTATATTATTATATATACTATATATACTATATATATATACCTATATATATATATATAGTTATATTATATATTAAATATATATATATATATATATATATACTATATTATATATATATTATATATATATATATATATATATATATTAATATATATATTATATATATATATATATATATATATATATATATCCGTTACTTCAATCAATTGCCATTCCTTCCCTTCAAGATTTTATCACATCAATTCATTTGAAAAATAAAATTATATAAAAATTACACATTTTTTATGAGGTATATTATTACTAATGATTTGAAACATAAAGACACAATTAAATGAAATTAGGTAATATTAAATTTAATAAAAAGTTAATAATTTTAAGATA
>JABUQX010126754.1:0-10000 GCA_015478945.1 Trachelipus rathkii | reverse complement strand
TAATAATATATAACAACTAAAATTCTCTCAATATATCTATCATATCAGAACTTTGATATATCTCAAATATAAATGATGAAATACACTACATATACAACACTGACCAACATATTCTAATACGCAATCCTATAGATAATTAATTATCATAATACCATATCAATGAATCAATTCAGAATTATCATCATATTGACTAGCACTACTTTAATAAGTACCAATAATAAATATCCAATAGATCAATATATCGTGATGCGCGAGCGAGCAACACATAGCACCCTAACAACTCTAACCCTGCTCTCTCTATATATACAATAACAATACCTTTATTCCTCTTACCTTATATATAAGGGGTACTACTTACTGCTCTCCTTCAATCCCTCGGAACTATACCCTCCATAAACGCTTTGCTACACAACTCGCATATCCGACCATTCACCATCTCGCTTTCATTCTGATCATTTTCACCCAGTAATCTTCATTCTATACCTGCAGATTTAACCATTCTTAAACATTTCTCAACTCTCCTATTACCTCCTCTTTAATAATGACCTTATCCCCAAAATGCCTATTCCTTCTTGTACCATCAAACCCACACACATTCACTATCACCTCTTCATTACTGCCAATGTTATGCAGATTTTCGAAGTGTTCGCTCCACACACCCCTCGCATTCATTTCATCAGTTAAGAAAGCACCATCCCTATTCATTATTCTAAGCAGATTCCCCTTATTCTCATTCTTAACCTTTCGCGCTTCTTTCCAGAAGAGCTTCCTATTCCCTTGTAAGTCCCCATTCATCCTCCTTCCAAACTGTTCATTTACCTCTTTTTTCATCCTCCATATGCAACTTTTAGTATTTCTTCTTTCCTCCTTATAATTCCAAACATCTTTATTTTTAAACCTCATCATTGGCTTTTAGTACATTCAACCACGCTTCCTTTTACTTTTAACCGCATGAATCACCTCTTCATTACACCACTCACTGTTAACATTCTTACTCCTTACTTTAGCACATACACATGTTCTTTTATACTACTAACAACCGCTTCCATCATTATTATTATTATTATTATTATTATTATTATTATTATGATTATTATTATTATTATTATTATTATTATTATTAATAATTGTTATTTTTATGTATTATATATTATTATTATTAGTTTTATTAATTATTATTAGTTTTATTATTATTATTATTATTATTATTATTATTATTATTATTATTATTATTATTATTATTATTATTATTATTATTATTATTATTTTTATTATTATTATTATTATTATTATTATTATTATTATTATATACATATAAATTTCCATTATTTCTATTGATTATTACTTAATTATGACATTATTATTATTATTATAATTATTATTATTTATTATTATGTATGATTATATATATAGATTATACTTAACTCTACTATTTATGTTATTAAATTTATTATTATTATTATTATTATTATTATTATTATATATATTTCGTTTTTAATGTTTTTAATAATAAAGGAAAAGTCACTTCCTTTATTTAGAGTTTAATGGAATGTTTTTATTAGAAAATAATTTTTTCTTTATAGAAATCTCTCTTCGTAACGCAATATGTTAACGTTAACTAAGTTTATATTTCAATGAGTTTAAATAGTATGTATGCTATTATAAAGTTTATGTACGTATATATATAGGGTATATAAATATTACTATACCCTTATAATTGAGAGTCATTGTCTATATATATATATGATATACTAAGCAATGAGCTTATTATTAATGTTTATAGTGAATAATACTTTATGTTTATCTATAGCAACATATATTAGATTTGGATATGTTTATTGTGAGTATCATTAAAGTAACTTGATTTTATGTTTATACTACTGATTTATTATCCATAAATGTATATCAGTTCTAATAATATAGTGTACTTGAATCATATATATAGTAATCTAATTAGTATAATCTATAGATCATAGGATTATATATATAATATATATATATAATATATATATATATTATATTATAATATAACTATATAATATATATAAGTATATATATATATATATATAATATATATAATTATAATATATTATATATATATATATATATATATATATATATATTATTATAGTATAGTATAATATTTTATATATATAGTATATTTATATTATATTTGTATGTTTCTTGTAATAGGTATATAGTTATGACACTTAGTATTATATAATGTACTAGGTAGTACTGTAGATATATTATTCAGGTATGTAGAGTTGGATCTTTATACTGTATATATTTATTTAACTTTGATTTATTATATATATATATATCATATAATATATATTGGTATTTAAAATACTCGTTATATATCATAATATGATTTAGTTATTAAAATATATTTAGACCTATTACTTAATCAATATATATATATCAATAGAAAATCACTAATAATATAGTATTATATATATATATTTAATATATATTATATATATATATATATATATATATATAATATATAAATATATATAATTATATATACTAGAATTATATTCCTTTCCAGTAAAGCTCTATTCAAGGAGGGTGTGTTATTATTATTATTATTGATAGAGAGTTTATGATTATATTATTTATTATTGATAGTGTATTAGATTTATTATGTCATTATCTTTATGTTGTTATATTTATTTACTGATTCATGTATATATTATTAATATATTGATTATATTTTTATTTTTATTATATTATTATTATTTATTATTTTTATTATTGTATTATTATTATATTATTATTATTATTATATTATTATTATATTACTTATTTATTATATTATTATTATATTATTTTATGGTATATTGATATTATTAAACGTATTCATTTACTCTCTATATATTTATTTATTGGCTAAAATAATTTAGATCAGTCTTAAGTCATCTAAAGATACGGATATAGCAGTAGTCAGTCAGAGTATATTGTATTCGATCAAGGTTATCCCTGAGTATTATTATTGATAGTATTGGTATTACTTGCTTGATCATGTATTGGTGTATTGTATTATTATTATTAATTGATATTATTATTGTTATCTATATTATTATTATTTATTTGGCACTATTATTTGATTATTAATTTGATGGATATATTCATTATATTATTTATTATCTTGATTCATTTATTTATTAGTAGACTTATATTGTTATTGTTATTGTTATTGTTATGTTATTGTTGTTAATTTTAATGTTAATGTTAATGTTTAATGTTAATGTTAATGTAGTGGTATGTAAAACGCCTGTACAATTTTAGTTAAAAAATTTGGACCTTGTAATCAATAGACAATAGCATCCACAGATGTCAGGGAGGCGAGGTTGATATGTGGTTTGACTAGTGAATTTACTGCTTTAGGCGTATGTAAAAACGTAAATTGTAAGTTATAAACATAGAAAAGGTAAGAAATTTTACTTTATTTAATTTATTTATTTATTTATTTTTTTATTGAAAGCTCTGAAACCATTATTTTTGCGAAAATCTACAGTCATCGCATATTAAACACGTATATAAGACACCAACATTGTTCTTTTTTTTTATACAGAACTACATTATTTATTACAAACCCCACACACTTGGCAACCGCAGTGGCTCCAGAACAACCGGTGCCGGAGCAAATGCCGGAGCCAACTCCTCAAGATTCCAATACCAATTCTTCTAGAAATACACTCTGACATCCTCCTAACCAATTTCAGCTTCTACATCAACTATTAATGTTGAAGGGGGGGGCGCCGTCCCCCCTTTCGGCCGCCGGAGGACCCATGGGGACGCCCAACTTTCGTATACACTGAGGTGTACGTCATTTTCATCTAACCACCCTCCAAATTTTAGCTCGATACGATAACCTCCAACTTATATAGAATATGTCGGAGCCAAGAGGCTCGCGTGCGGGCGGCTGCGGACCGGTGCATGCCGATGCAGTCGCGACTCGGAGTCGCCTGAAGCAGGGCGCCCCAGAAGCGCGTTCTAAAAACAACTCAGAAGTGATCCATTCGGGTCACTTCTTCGACGTCATAATAATAATAATAATGTGTTTGTGTATTTGTAAATGTGCGCGCGCAGCGCCTCGCGCGCTGACGTAACTACGTCGGCGAACGGGATCTACGTACATCACGCTCGCAACCTAACGCTATTTAAGCCTAATCTTGCTCGCTCAGAAGCAGCCACAAGGGCGTAAACCAAATATCGGCGTCCACCCTCGAGGGTGACCCTCGGGGGTGACCCCCCCTCTATATACATCCTACAAACTTGAAATTTACACGGTTTCGCTGCTCTATCCCATACATTAGCAGATATATATTCCAAGTTTGCAAGCACAACTATCTCTACTCCTTCATATCGAAAAAGGGGTGCGCAATCGCGGCAACTGTTAGCATCACTACTATATAATATATATATATATATATTATATATAGATATATATATATATATTATATAGTATATATATCATATAATATATATATATATATATACTATATATTATATATATATATACAATACCTAATATGTATATATATGGTGTAAGAAACACAACCAACAACCATCCACCACACACACACACAACAAACACAAAAAACACCCCCGACAACACAACCCCACACAACTACAACACACACGAAAAGACCTCAAAACACCACAACAAACCAAACACACACAACCAACACCACAACACAATATATAATAATAAAAATATTATAACATATATAGTAGGAAATATTTTTTGAAAACTCGAACGCCGAATGAACGTGACCCAAAAGAAATGCCCTAACTTGCTACTGATCGATCGCCCCCCAACCCCCCCCCCCCCTAAACGAACCATTCGCGTTGCGATGAATGACCACTTCCCATCTCTAATACCAATATATATAATATATAATCACACCAAGAATATAACTCAAATAAACACACTAATCATAACTATATATATATATATATATATATACATATATATATATACCCTATATTAAATATATACCACTCAAACACACACACAACACACCACACACCAACAACAAACCAAAATACTACTAATTACCCGTATATAGATACTTAACATATAACTATACTAATTAAAAACATGATATATACTATATATATATACACTATAACATAAAACACATCACTATACTAAAATACTATAAAATATATATACCCTACCTAGACTACTATATATAACAACTATATACCACCACACCCACACCAACTAACCAAAACAACACAAAATAAAACACTTCTTGGATACGAAAACAACTTCAACCCCAACACCCAACACAACAACCACAAATAAAAACTCACACAACCCAAACAACCACAAAACAACCACCACCCAAACACCAAACACCAAAAACAGCACACAAAACACTTGTATTTATACTATATGAATTTCATTCATTATTATTATCTATTATTATTATGTCACTATCTATGTAACCTAACATAACTTAACTTAATCTAACTTAATCTACCATCTACATCTAACATATTATTATTATTCATATTAATTATTATTATTATTATTACATAATAATATATTATTATCTAATATATTATACTAACTTATATTATAATTACACTACACCTTACTTATTCACAATTATTATCTAATTAGTATTATATATAAATTATATTATTATTATATATTATTATTATATATTAATTATTAGTATTATTAATTATTATTATATATTATTATTGCTTATCTATAGTTATTATTATTCTGATAATTACATATTTTATATTATATTTATATATATATTTACAAGGGACAGAGCACGCAAGCCACTTACGTGCGCATTTTAAGGCCGGAATTCACAAGGGAGGTCACGATATAACCATTATGAAACGCTTTGTGATATTTTATATGTATTCAACCTTTTAGAGTACCTTTTGGAATGACCCCAAATTCATTATATTTTCTATTAATATACTAAATGTTAACATGGCTAGGATATATAATTAATATATTATATATATAATATATATATATATATAATATATATATATAATATATATCATATATATATATATATACTATATATATATATATATATATATATAATAATTATCCACACATATACTACAAAATAAACAATAACAATACAACCATAATTATATATATGTTATAATTATGATTTATATATATTATTAATATATATAATACTACCTTACAACACCACAATACACACAATAAATATTATAAATTTCATTTATACTATAATCAATCATATACAATCCAACTACCAATAACTACCACATCAAACTAAACACAAAACAACTTTTACACTATACCATCATATAATACAATATATTCAACCCTAACTCAACACAACCTATCCAATACCAACATACTACACCCAAACTAATACAACCAAACCCACACACCAAACAATACTAACACCACCACCCACAATACAAATCAACAAACCAATAATCTATATAATAAACTATATACTATATACTATAATATATATATATATAACCTATATATATATATATATATATATATATATATATTAATAATATAATCAATCAATATATACATAATCACTACTACCCATTTCCATATATAACCATTATAAATATATATATATATTATAATATATATATATATATACAATATATAATAATATATTAAAATATATATTATATATATATATTATATAAATATAATATAATATATGATATATATATAATAATATTTTATATATATATATATATAATATATATATATATAATATATATAGATATATATATATATATATATATATATAATATATATATTATATATATAGATAAAATAATATAAATTAATTAATACATATAATATATTATATATATATATATATATATACTTAATTATCAACTACAATAAAATACATAATATATTTCACTTATAAACCTAATATATACCATTAAAAAACTAATCAACCATATATATCATGATTATATAATATAATATATATGTATATATATATATTATATAATATATGTGTGTGTGTGCTTCAGGAGGTATTGATGTAGGCCTGTACAGGTGTGAGTCTTAAGTCGTGTATGTGATATGTTAAAAATATATAAACCAAATATATAGGGTATACTGTATAAACCTGTAAAAAACTGAATTATATTATATAATAAAAATATATAGAACAAATATAAATTTAGATCAAACATACCACTAATCCAACTGATAATATTCTACAAAACGAAAAATCTTCTATAACTAATAATACATACTATTCAATATAAATATAAATTATTCAATAGAGTCTACTCATCCAAGGACTAATGTTTAAACGATTGACTCATTATAAATGACCTTTACACAGGGACCCACGAAATTCACGTAATATTATATTCAATCATCTCCTTCTTCGCTTCATTCAAGTACCATTATTGTGATGTCTAGCTTGACCAATCGCCTTACAGAACCGGAGTCGAATTGAACAACTATAGAAACTATCGGACTTTAGGTTGAAATACATACTACAAATGTCTTCTCATATACTTCATTTATATTATATTGCTATTTTTAACTAATTATTATATTCATATTATACATACTCTATTAGAAGATAATACATTATCATATTATTAACCTCTAGAATCACATTGTATATAGCGTTTAATCATTTTTAGAGATTGTTATCCCATCTAGCTTCCCGATTAGCACCTACTAACTAAATATCAGGTGTATATATCCATTTCATTTCTATCTACCAATTTCTAAACTTCTTTTCTAATTTCCTGAAGGGTGTATCATTTATTTCAGTATGTTATCTTTAAATTATTATTATTATTAATTTATTAATTATTTATTTACAATATTTAATTTATTATATTATTATATTATTATTATTTATATATTATATTATTATTATTATAATAATTAATTATTATATTTTAATATATTATTATATATATAATTATTATGAAATATTATTATTATTATTTATTAAGTTATCTATACATATACCCATATATATATATTATTATTATATTATATTACTCATCTATTATATAATAATAGAAAGGATTTAGTAGGGAAAAATAGTAATTCTTCTAACCGTGAATCATCGGAATTTGATGAATCTTTTGATGCAGCACAGAGCCTTTGTTTATAATCTAAATCTTTCGGTGTCTTTTATACTCTCTGATATATCTTGTCTGGTAGCTCTAATAATGTCTCATGTACATAACTCTATCTGGTGTCCAAACTCATATATATATCCGTGTAACGTGCTAATTGCTCCTACATAAACGTTCCCAGCCACTCATTCTATTTACATAACTAGTCATAATTATTGTATGCTAATTAGTCTGCCTATAGTAAGAACGTTTTCAAAAGTACTTTTACCTCGAAGCATAGATGCGATAATCGATCAACTTATTACATCGTGTCGCTGTTTCTTCATTACATATCCTACTTCCTCACATCATACATTGTTGTGTTCCACCTTGACCCGTACTCTATATTTTACCATTGCAGGAGTATACAGACTAGCTCTTACCACCCAACTTCAGATAGGTTACAGTTGGCTTTACTAACGTAGAGAACCTCGCAAGTACGTGAATTACTACACTAGCGTTCAGTAATACTAACTCTAGAGTCGATTCAGTTACCTCTACTCAATACGCTAGGTTTCAGTGCTTTTTATACTCCGAGGTATTCAGTGTCTTTACTTTATCATCAGTGGTTTTCAGTACTTTACTCGAGGTTCAGTACTTTACTCGAAAGTGCAGTGCTTTACTCGAGGTTCAGTACTTTACTCGAGGTTCAGTACTTTACTCGCTAAGGTATCCAGCTATGACTAGTATTGACTCACACTGTGATTCTATGAGTCCACTACTTTACTCTGTTAGATTCATAAGCCTACTTTACTATACGATTTATCCAAATGCATAACAACCACACTACTTACTCCTCAGGTGGTTTTACTAATCTAAAGATACTAAACCCTTCAACTCGACGTGATGTTCAGTACTTTACTCGAGGTTCAGTACTTTACTCGAGATTCAGTACTTTACTCGAGGTTCAGTGCTTTACTCAGGTTCAGCACTTTACTCGAGGTATATTCAGCACTTTACTCGAGGTTCAGATAAATCTTTACTCGAGGTTCAGTACTTTACTCGAGGTTCAGCACTTTACTCAACGTGCTTTTATACTTTTCATATATGATAATCTAGACGTTGCTAGGAGGACATTATTAATATTATTCATATACTAACTATAGAATATATTTTGCCTATTATATACTAGTGAGTGAAGGTCATAAGTGTACTATTGAAGCATCATCAACCAACATCCAAAAACAAACCACATTAATATCTACCTTCTACGTTATATAATATATTTGAATCTGCAACACCACATACACGGCACAGCGCGCGAGTGAATAATATTACAACTACACACACTACTCACACACAGCACACACTACATAACAACACACATCAAACCACACACACATCCATCCACAACCACAAACAACACACACACTACCCACTACCACACCCGAACCAGCCACAAAACACTTTGCTTCATCCTTCACATGACCTTCATAAACTCACATTATTCCTTACCTCAAATACGTAAAAACATTACTTGTTGTTACTATCTTACTTATATATCATTTTCTATGATGATTTTTTCAAAGAAAATAACACATTAATATAAGTAATCTCATTGCTTTCTATCTCTTTAATAAATTACTATATTTATTTCTCATAAACTAACAACCATTTAAATATACTGATACCACATCACACCACATTATTACCTCACACCTACATCCTTACATAATAAATATATACATCATAATACATAATACTAATAAAACATAATAGTGATCAACTTCATTATAATTTATTAATTATATATCTTCGCCTAATTACTTAATTTATTACACAAATCCTATTTATTATTATTATTATATTCATATCATATATATTATATCCTCTCTCTCTT
>JABUQX010126753.1:0-27948 GCA_015478945.1 Trachelipus rathkii | reverse complement strand
AAGAGAGAGATTTCAAGATGATGAGAGAGATTGTATCCAGATGTCGCCATATCATATTACTCTTATTCATCTTTGGAGATATGGTTTTGCAGAAGGAGCAAGGAGACATAGACTCTCCAAAAGTTTCGCGTATCTAAAAATGTTTTAAAGTTGCATCTGAGTTATTTATAAGCATCATTATACAACTTTTACACATCAAAGCGAACCAGAACTTCATTAATTGGGGAGAAACTGAAACTTCTGATATGCCTGGGTAGTGTGTGTGTCAAACCAATGTGTGGGAATTAAGCGACCCGGGTGCAACTCCACAAAAAATAAAGAATTATTGTATAGACGTGGTAATGATCTTTCATGCACAATTGCTATGTTGCCTGCTTGTGCAACATGCTTTGGACTGAGCTTAATAGTTGTGCATATAAAGATGCTTTATTTACAAATCATCTATTTATAATCTTTATTTAGAATTCAGAAATTAGACCAAAGCATTATTTGCATTTTCAAAGAAGAAGTGTTAGGACAGTGAGACATATGAGACAGTTGATGTTATTTAACACTAAAATTTGTAATTTCAAGATTTCAAGTGATTTTGATTAGACTCAGATAAATTCTTTATCAAGGGTCAATCGTTATAAGATTTTTACGCTTGGAGAGATTTTTAAGGTTTAAGGGAACTCTTTATAGGGGGAATTTTCTTCTTGGGGAGAGGATTTCTTCTGATAGGAATTTCAAGGGGATTATATGAAATTCTTGCGAATTATCTTATAGGTTATGGAACGCTGTTCTTCCGGCGGTATACTCTATGCAGTTGTTAGGAATGTTTGATCTCACTACCTACTTTAGAATAGGGTCGGGAAGAGCAAGGATGGGGTATTTTTCTTATATCAGAGTATACTATTGCTATGAGTCCGTGATATATCTTCTGGATTCCGAAGACGTCCTATTATTTGAGGTGGTGCCCGGACCATGTCAAACGGAGATGAATATCGGCCGAATCTGTCAAGACCTATAGGTTGGGACGATTGAAGGAGAAATGCATGGTCTCAGTTTTGCTCTGACATTGAAAGAAAATTCATATCCAATGAGACTTTCCTCTTGTAAGGGTTTCCGGAATGTCCATATCTGCTAGGTTTACATGGTATCGGGGAGTTGGCTATCGAATACACAGGTTCAGTAAGAACGGATTCCTGGTCCACCAGTACCCTCACGGAAGTAGGGGAAGCATGGGGTTCTACTTCTATCGTTTCCTTCACGAATCCATCGGGTGATCTGGATGAAGGAGGGCAAATGACCGAAGGATACTGGAACTTTAAGGGATAATCGTGTGGATACAAATCATGAAAGTCCAAGGTAGGTGTTGGGAGTGCATCTCATTGGATCAAGTGTTTCTCTGTCTGAAGAAGAGATTACTCTAATGAAGCGAATCAGCTTCTCATAGCGGGGAGAACAAACCTAACCCTTATGTGGGTACGAATGAACTGGGTGTACGCATGGGCTATATTCAGGTAGAAGGCAAGCTTCTCTATCTTGATGATATCATTACGTTTACGTTGGTGGGTTATTTCTTGATTTTGGGTGAAATCGGTAAACATTAGTCTTCCATGCAGGGATGGGGTTCAACTGCATAGCCTTTCGAAATTGGCTATCGTTTCTCCTATGTGGAATCCAAGGGTGTGCATCAAACAGAGAGGTGTCGAGCAAGCCGGAAAACCGAGTGAGGATTTTCGCTGTCTTCGTTGACGTCCTCAGAATGTTTGCTATCATCGTATACTTCAACTACCTCATCTTCTTCATCGGATATCAAAAAATGGCGTTTACCGAGTTTTCCCTATTACGGAAAAGATATATTATGTAGTAGTTGGCACAATTATCCATGCCTCGTAAATGGAGAATTGACTTTGTGGGCTACCTAATGGTGAGCAAAACGGCGGATATCATAGTTATTTATTGGATTGATCCTATAACTAAAAAGGTCCTCCATTGCTATGGACGATCAGGGCACCGTTGGCGTAGGAGACTTCCGGCCACTTTGTCGGCTTGAAAGGCTTTAAATTGCGCTACCCTTCTTTCAGTACTGAGGAAAGGTGTGAGCAGGAGAATGCGCTTTTTGGAGCAAAGTCCGAGGGGGACATGTTTAAGGCGCTATGACAAGTGTTGTTATAAATTAACAAATTGAGGGTATTTTTTGGCCATCCCTAGTTGGTGGGTTGTTCCTAAACCAACACTTGAGGATTTGATGTAAGCTTCGTTAAACTCTACAATATCGTCTTGCGGGATGAGAGGGGATATCCGAATGTCTTATTTATGCTGTCGTTGGTACATCTTGCTGAATGCTGAGGACGTAACGTCCGTTCCAGGTTATCGTTAAGGATTCGAGTTGGTATTCTTGGAAGGGATACGGAGGATATGATGCTTCTAATTGTCGAGAAACCGTGTGGCTAGTTTTTTATCGGGAATAGGAAGAGCGGATACCTCACCTTTGGAGTAGTGTGCCTATGAACATAGACATGTATTAGATTTCCGTTAGAGTTTTGGAAACTGCAGCAGATACATAGACAGAGCTCAATCGGCAAACTGGCAAGTTTGCGCGATCAGAATGAAGAGATCACGAGAGAAAAATTTCTTTTGGGTTTGGAGCACGGCACAATCAGTTGGACAATGCCACCATAATTGGTTCACTCTTGGTGCAGAACTGTTATGATGACTGCAGGCATGCTTATTGTCTTCCTATAGTGGGCACAAGAGAATATGCAGTTCAAGTTGTCATGAGGAAGTCTGGGGGAAATAATGTAAGGAGTGAATGTTTAGTTTTGTGTATTAAGACATCATTTTTCCATGGACTTGTGTTGTCTTATTGCGTTCGATATTGAAGGGTATGTTTGCCAGTTAAGCATTGGTTCTGAACAAACTTTTAATAGGAATTTAAAGTTCGAAGACTTGATCTTAGAATATTGTTGTGTCGTATTTGGGAAGCCATGAACGTTCTGTTTCATAGGGATGTTCTTGGTTGTGACGTGGCGGTATCAGACTTTCCGTTTGATGGCCATCAGCGTACACGTATCAACTGATTTCATGAATATGTTAGCTTGAGGTGAGATAATAGGCTCACTGATTTGATCGTCTAAGGGCTGTGAGTTCAGATATTAATGGATGGTCTATCCAATATTGTTGTGGGCCGTGATGAAAAGGTTCGGATAGATGGGTATTACCGATGGACTTTCAGCTGTAATTTCAAACATAATGGGAAGTTGGGTATACGTTCTTTCTTTGCGATAACCATTTCGCACCCACGCCATTTTAGGATGGAGATTTCGTTTATGATCACACGATAAAATATCTGCTTATTAGTTAATACCTGCCTGGGGGGCGCTGTCTATCAAGACGTTGTCCGGAGAGGTAAATGATCTTATAGGTCAGGACACTACTAGGGATCACCGCTTGACAAAGGGCTATATGTATGACCATTTCCTCGTCCAGGTTCATAAATCAGACACGGAGTAACGCAAACCTTTTTCGGGGTTACGACGGAGTTCTCAGGAGTTTTCTACAGTTTCTTGTGGTGCCGTTATGATGGTAAGGTAAAGGAGAGGTTTAGATCATCATAGGTCGATCCTGGAGAGTCCGTCGATGTCTCTCTCACTAGTTTGTCAATCCTGGGGGACTAGAGGTTTAAGAGGCGTGAACATAGCCTTCATCCCGTTTTACTATGGCGCCTCTCTAAGTGGGACTTTGAATCATAGGCACCGAAAGAACAGGAATGCCTCGGAGTCTTTGTGGCGTTTCCCTTCATTGGGGACCCCCCCGGCGACTGTTCTCCTTCTTGTGGGTTCGTTAGAGAAACTTTTCTGGATAGGAATGGTTCACGACATTATTATTTGCTGGAGAAGCAGATTTATTTCGACTTTGCCTAGGAGGTGTCCTATGAGTGCACCTACCAGAGTGCGGACCACCACAGAACGGGCAGGTGAAAGCTCTTGGAAGTGGGGTAGATGATGTGGAGACTGCGTGGATCTACATTCATTCAGTACGTGCCTTTCTTCAGTAGCTACAAATTCCCTAAGAATTTGTAAGATTCATGTCATAGCTGTGTATATGTGCTCAGAATGCATCAGAACCGTGATGAGCTTTCTTGTCTCTCTGACATTATAGTGAGAAGGGTTGTTAGCTTTATGGTCACGGTGGGAATCACGGGGACGAGCGCCACGAATTGGTTTTATTTGTGAATCTGATTTCGAACGACGTGGTGCGAACGAGATGATGGAGACGGTGGTTTTGGTGGGGCGATTAGACTTTTTATCCTGGATGGTTTCTATCAGTTAGGATGCAGAGTGTTAATTTGTATAACCGACTCGGTTGATTCGTTCAGCTCATTTTGTGGTGTTTACTATGATAGATTTCTTTGAGTTGAATCATTGAGAAGAGATGGAATTGGGGATAAGTTGATAAATTGTCATGTCTAGAGAGTCTGCAAACTCAGAATATTTCATGAGAACTGCGGGTGGTTAATGCTCATTTCGTATTATCTTAATATATTGCGGACGCTTGGTTGATATCTGGCGGAAGACCTACTAAATGAGTCAAGTGACTCGGTTTCGCATTCGATGCCGTTATATGCGCGTCGCGCTAAGCGTTCCAAACGAAGAGATTCGGATAGGTTCCTTATGGTCTTGACGAGCCGAGTGATTAGGCATGCAAACGGTACTCGTTTGCGACGTTTCTGCTTCATTGTAGAACATGCTATTAAGTGTACGGACGGAATGAAATAATCGCGATCATTTTGGGAGATTAGCTTAAGAGTGGCGGAACAGCTTTCCGAGCTGCTGCCCAAGCAATTCTGTAGCATTGGATTGATTCGTGCTGGGGGGTACTATGAAGCTGACAATTATGCTCGAAATGCTCATTGTACAGAAGATTTTGTTCAGCTTAGTATTAATATGACGGGATTGACAACCTTCACGTTTGTGAAATTTTTAATAGTTGGACTAGGTAGTGAGATGCAATCTTCCAAAAATATCCTTATGCGTTTCTTAATTTGGTGGGCTGAGTAATTTTCAGGTTCAGTGAGACTTCGGGTCTTTTATGAAACGTTGGATCATCCTTTGAGGTGTGATGTTATTATTGAGGGTCAATTACGATCCTACTATTTTGGTGACCATGTCAAGAGGGGCATCTGAGTACGCGTTGGTGTTGTTCCTTTAGGGATGGCTCTGTTCTACTCACGGGGTTATACTCCCGTTGATCCCTATCTAAAACTAACAAGTCAGTGAGATTGTTAATGGGATCTATGAAGGTTGAGTATAGTCTATATTATTGAGTACAACTTTTGAATCATTTAAGTCTTTGAATAATTGGAGAAGGCGGAGCTTAGGGCTTTTCGCCTTTCAATTTTGAATGGAATCTACGTTATGACTCACCCGGATTATGATGAGATCGAGGGGCATACTGGTAAGCATCCTTCTCATAGAGAGACAATTTTTAATTTTTAGGAGGATCGGCGAAGGTCGATAGTTTGGCCCATTCACGGGGATTTTATTTTACTAAGGAGAACGGCTGTCATAATTTTTGAGTATTAGTTCAGCTTTTTCCTTTTCAAGTAAAGATTATGTAGCTTTCTATAGTTCAAGGAATACGGGGCATTATGGTCGAAACATTACAGAAAAGATTAATTATAACTTAAAAAGTCCTAGACTATACGTTCAGATATTCGGCATTGTATTTTTATTCAATAACTTTGAGGCTTATGTCCTTCTGGTGAGTCAATAGTAAGTATGAAAACTAGATTCACTATATTTAATTTTGAGGGCGGGTTCTAAACCAGTACATGTGCAGACGATATATCAAAAATGTTTTGAATCCAATTCAAAACGTTGGGTGTTGGTTAATCTACTGATCTTATCGTGAGTCTTATCTCAACACGAAATATTTTTACATAGATATTTTGAACTATCGAGTATGAGGATGGTGTAGTTATGTAATCTCACTCTAGCAAAATTCTAAAGGAGAGGAAGTGGATACTTGACTTAGTGTATACTATGAATGGTTAACAGAGCAACTGCTTGTATCTCAACCCGTCGCCAATGCAGTGGAGCTTTTACTAATAGGGGATCTAGTGTCTATTCCCACCTCTTGAGCTTATCATATCTCTAATACGTGTACATCCGTTTGACTGAGAGAACGCAGTATAAAGAATAGTAAAAGGTATATGTGCATATCTACTATTTCACATCTTCCATATGATTTGTGTAGAGTTTAATTAATTCTCTCGACGTAAATTATCTTAAAAAAAAAATTATACGCACACATATAACACTCTAATTCTATTTGCTCTTATGTATACGACTCAACTCTTTTGTCTAGTTTATTTTAAATGAATTAATGCTGATAAAATGGAGTTATGTCTGATGAAACTGAAGCTTCATATCTTTCCACACACTTATCCTCCTGACCGACCTGACCACCATGACACCTTAAAGTACGACACACTCCACTCTTCCACGACAACTCATCCTGGTATCATGACTATCCACGACCTAGACTCAGTCCATCCTTTTAGCCTGTGGTAGGGGCCGGAAAGTAAAGAATTTAGCCACACATCGTATGTCCTGCGTTCGTAGAAGGCGACAGTTGTTGGAAGGATGTCAAGTTGAATGTATGGTTTGGGTTTTGGCTGGCACGCCTGGTATCCGACACTCTGTACGCATCCTTCATTTTGCTAAAAGGCAAGAACTGATAAGATAAGCCAAAGGCTCGCGCTTTGGAAAGAGAAGGATCACGATCAGGAATTGAGTTCAGAGCGCGATATAGATCGAAGCCTATCGCTTAACAGATCTTCGAATATTGGCACGGCGATAAATAGTAGTTCGGACAGTCGTGAAATCGAGGTGTTACCCACCTGTTTGCTGATTGTCAGAGGAATAAATGCTGAGCGAGAAGAGAGAGGGCGTACCAGAGATGCTATTTGGTGAGACTACAAGGGCCAAAGTTCGGAGCTGCGCATCGCGTGGACATGGATGACTTGATCCAAGCAGAAGGAGCTTGACGAGCAGGACTAATGGGATGAGTTGAAGAGAAGCAGTGGTGTGGCGTTGGAATGCGTCCGTTTGTTGCTGGCTACGCTCTGCGAGACAAGGACATTGCAGAAGGTTGAGATGTAGAAAGTTTTCGAGGAACATTTCTTGACTTCCGCATGAGTGACTAAATTTTAGTGTGGTCACACATATGAGAGGGGGCCGAACGGGGCAAATGAGGCTTCGGGGACCCACTGTATGTACTATTTGACGGACTCTCTTTGATGACTACAGGGTTGATACCCCTTTGTGTGTTGTCTGAGTCCTTATTGCATACTCGCCTCTATTTGAAGTGCAAGCTCTATAGGAATTTCAATGAAGTCTGGTTTGAGACAGCGTTCACAGGGGGGTGTGCTTCAATTGGGTTTTCGGTGGACTCGCTATTGCTAAACCTCTGTTAACGAGGAATGTGTCTGGAGCGAATCAAAGTATTTTGATCTGTGTTCCTTTTAATGTTTGGCTGAGTTAGGAGGTCGCAGTTTCTCAGGACGATGGGTGTGTAGGGAACTTTCGATTGATATGGTTGTCTAGTTCCGGGTGAAACCAATAAATGGTTAGATATGGGGTGGTATCTCAAATATATAGATGAATCTGGTTGATATTAAACAGATGACTATTTTCGGGTATGTCGCAAAGAAAAAACTTTTCAATGTACGAATAGGTATAGTGTATAATGCAGCAAGAAACCGTCAATATACTTGTTGCTAGCAGGAGAGATATTGCGTAAGTAATAGGCCCCCTGAGCTTCATTTTAGAGCACAACGAATATGATATCCACTTATAAGTTATTAAAAATGAGAAACTGAATGCATATTTATTGGTAAGTGTAGTAGGTGGATTAGATGTGTAAATAAGTAAAGTGATTAATGTAATTGACTATTGAAGTTTTGTTGTTGAGCTAGCAAAGATGAGAGAAAGTTACTAAATCATTGAAGCTAACTTCATCCTATTTTCAGGGAGTGTCTTAGAGATGCTGTGCAGGGTTTTATAGTTCACATGGGTATTACTAAGATATGCCTTGTATGTAGCCCTCTAATCTATATTGGGTCTAAGTTATGGAGGTTTGGTTCGGGCCTCAGGATTGGAGGAAGAGAAGGTGAACGAAAGGAGTGGGTAAAATGTAAGAGTGGAAGCACCACAGCCTCTAAGTGAACAAAGGTAATAAGGATAGATTTTGTAAGAACGCTCGAGAGTAAATCAGTTGAAATTGAACAAGTTGAAAGAACGCAACCAATTCATCAGGGAGGTGAAGATGCTAGGAAGTCAACATCGGTTACGACAAGTTGAAGGAGGAGCAATGCTATTGCCGAAGAACCGTCCCTACAAATCAAGTGAACAGAAGTAAGAATGTCGGCATCTATACGCTAGTGTGAAGTGTACGCGGACAGTAAAATAGCAGGTGTTGCTCTAAAGCGATGGATAAAATAGTTCAAAATAGATAGCGTGGTTGATATAGTATTATCTTACAAGTAGCATGTATGAATATGCTGACTAAAATACAAAAAAAGAAAGATTGCATTGGAATTAATAGAGAAAAAAGAAATCAGTCTTATTGACACAAACGTGCTGCGATGATGGTAGAGGAACGGTAAGAGTCTATAATGCTAGTGCGTATGTGTGTGGGTAGGAGATAAAACTGGGAACTTAAGCTTAATATGGTGTAGTACGAGAGAAGATTGCTCTTCTGCGATAGGGCATTACGTTGAATACTTTTTACATGGTGAGAGACAAATGAGTAAACCCTCGCGGGCTAACTCCTGCACTCTTAATCGAAATGACTGCATGCAGATTTTAGGTGACTCGCGATACCACCCGCTTTTTCTGTGTGAATGTTTAGAATGAACCAGTCGTGATTGAAGGCGTATGGTGTTGTCAAACATGATACATTCTACGGGCTAGAGAGATTCAGTGGATTATTACAATTAAGCAGGAATAAGAATTGAAGTTGATGATAGTTGAATTCTCGGCTGCTGGAGTTTCCGATGGTGCAAGAAGATAATATCGCAGCTGATTGAGAGGGGGCGCATAGTATTAGCAAGGAGGGTAAGATGGTGCAGGGTTAAGATAGAGGATAGAACAGGATAGTGAGAGAAAAAATTGGTTAAACTATCTCTGCAGGAGATAGATGCTTATACTACGTGCTAGTTTAGCTTCCATTAATACCTGATCTGAATAGATGGTTTCTCACTCCTAGCAGGTACCCTATGCTATGGGAATTTGAATTCTTTTAAAAATACTGATACAATTTCTATTTGGTGTCCCACCCCATGCGTGTAGTTATGCAAGGGACAATTTAGCATCATCTATTACTGGATTTTCAGGTTGTTATGGAGAGTGGAGGATGATCTAAGTAACCCTTACTTATGACAGGGTAGCTATTGGAAGCACGAAGGAAAAGGGGCCGTTGGAAAGCTGGACACATTTCTCCATCTACGCGGGAAATCTTCACGTGTTGGGGTGTCAGAGGTTGTTAAGGCAACATACCTCACTCACCTTCTCGCTTGAGATATCTTGTTTCCGTGGCATCCGCAATATGTGAGGGCGTGGCTGAGTCGGATTCTCTCATACGTATTCAAGAACTATGGGTGAGCACGAACATATTGTCGCCTTGTAGCGAAGCCATTGGTATGAGGCAATGTGTGATAAGCTTTGCTTATCAGAATTGCACATTACATCAAGTGACGCAAAAAGATAAAACTTATCATGAAAAATTGTATACATAATTTATTTCTATGTGCTTAATTTTTGTTTTTGAAGTGTTGCTATACAGTCTGTCTATGTAAAACGTTTCTTCAAGGAATCAGGTTTCCTCTGGATGTTTCTATCAGGACAGCTTTTAGTCGTATACATGGAGGTTGGCTTAGCGTGCGTGACGCTCCCAGGTGCTTATATGAAATGCTAAATCCATAAATGTATCACGTACTGTATCGATAGGTATCGCCGTGGGGATGTCATTAACTATAAATGTTCTTAAAAATCGGCCTTAAAAAGTGTAGACTCCGCATCATGAGATTCTCTTAGTATTAAACCAAGCGGAGAGTGAGTGAGCAACTCACGGAACTGTGTTATATTGGTCTTGGTCTACGATGGTATTCAATTTGATATTCAACCCTTCGGGCGATAAGGTACTCGAAAATATCAAGAATTGACGTGTCTGGCGGACGGAATAAGTGCAAGGAACCATGGTGTCTGTTAGATATAGCATAGGAAGAAAAATGAATGGAAGGTAGGCCCTTACAATTTACATAACTCTCTGAGCTATATTTTGTTTGATCAACGGATTGATTCTAAGCAGGTAATTAACACTGACTTTGAGATTGCAATAATTAGCAATAGTGTGGCATGTTTTGAGTAGGATTTTCGCCGAGGAGGAAAGTATCTTTTGGTCATGAAAGTGTTAAAATCAAGAGGCGGTTTCTGAAAAGTACCTGAGAAAGAAGGTAAAGTTATGTTTGAGTGAGGATAGTCCTCACGTGTGAAGGATTATGTTAAAACAACCTGCAAGAAGCAGAATGAATAGCGCACACTACGTACTGTCCTGAGTTTAACATGATTATGAGGCTGTATACATGTCTTGTGTATTGAAAGTAGATCTGTCATACGACTCGCAGGGTCTAGAGTGTAGCTAGGCGTAATGGGCACCAGTTGTGACAATTTGGCCATAGACGAATCGTCTGGATCTGGTTACATAATTTTATAAATTAATTTGTGTAATAGTGTATAATCAAGGGACTGAAATCTGAAGTAGCAGCTTAAGAGATCTTACTGAGTGTGATGTTTTGTTAACATGTGTATTGTATAGTCAGCTATGAGACATATCGGTCTGGAAATAATGAAATTAATCTAGACTACATACGGTGGCCTATAATACAAATTAGGTGTCTCTAGTAAAATGGATATCTCTTAATGTGAATGTGCTAAGTGTGGATAGAATGATAAAATTAGTCAGGAATGAACGTTAAATTGGCGATCTTTGTGTGGTGTGAAGAATGCATGATAACTAAATTAAAAATAAATTCTAAGATCATGTTCGCATTGATGGTTTGGTCATGTGGAAAGGATTGTAGCATTTATAGTCTGTAGCTCTTGCTTGATTGTGGGTCAACCTGTTACAGTTTTGGGAGAACTGACCGGCCTGGGAGACCGTTGAAAAGAAAAGTGATTTGAGTCAGTAAACGGAATGTTTTGAAAGTAAGTATGAACATTGACGTTATTGGTGAAGCGCGCGAGAAGAAAGTGTTATAACAGGAGTGAATTGGCGGCGGATGGTGAGCGGGGTATGGTTGTTTTGTGCCTCAAACCTGGGTCCAACTGTGATGAACGCCTACCTTGACGATCTCTACCTATCAAAGTTGAGCGGATCAATTCTACAAGGCCGAGCCCGAATTTTTTTCTGTCGGTCCGCGTGTGGGAGAAGGCGTGTGAGTGGCTGGCGATTTTTTTTCGTGCAGCGTTGCGGATTCGAGTTTCTTCAAAATATCAGTAATTTACTGTTTCTGCTTCTAGTAGGGCGGTGCGTAGGCTGGGCTTCTTTTCGACTTATATGTCTTAATGTTTCTTTACCCTACTGCTTAATTCAATTTTCCTGATTATGTCACTGCGTTAATCATATACGATCCCCTTACTTCCTCTCCATACCCCCCCTCACTACTCTACCTAGCCCCACTACCCGTTCCCTCACCTATAATTTGTGGACATAAATAGAAATAGGCACTTTAATAACGAAGAAAAAGAAAGATTTACCGTAAAGGTTACAGATACGATCCGAAGAAGGGTTTTCCCATGGGAGGCGACCCAGAAAGAAAATAATCTCATTAAAACAGAGGTAAGAAGATTTTATTTCATAAAAACACTTAGGTAATTAAAAGTAGCTTTACCTGTAAATAAAAATAATAGATTATAATAATTAATTAAATGAATTAAAATTTGTATTCCTTATGACAGGAATTTTAAATTAAAGAAAACTTAAATAGCAGTGAGTAAAGTTGAAAATTATAATGTGTTTTAATATATATATATATATATATATATATACTATATATAATATATCTATAAAATAAATATATTATATGAGTATTTATATATATTATATATATATATATAATATATATATATAGTATATATATTTATATATATATATATATATAATATAAATTCTATCAAATCAATAAATTATATTCGTAGGTTGTAAATATATGCTATAAATTTATTAAAATTATTTATTAGAATATAAATAAAATATATACACAATATCTAATATAATAAATTTAAATTTCAGTTCTATTTAAAAGGTTTAATAAAAAACTGAACCAAAATGTGAATATTTTTGTATTCATGAATCAATCTTTCTTCAGATTTATTTTAATATATTCATTATTTAGGGATCACATGAATACAAAACAATAAAAAAAAATGTCATCTAACATTCTTTTTAATGGAATTTCTAACGTCGTACTTCGCTCCGTTTTACAGCAGTCTTTGAAACAAAAGCATCCGCCAAGCTTGCCTTCTGCGAGCTTTGACTACATCCATAATTCAAGAGAGGAGCTTTCGTATGGCTTCGATGTTACCGCCATGGGAAATAAACACAACAAGAGTGGAAATAAAGCAAATACAAATAATTCCCTCACAAACAAACGTATGCTTTCTCGACCTGAGGATTCGCCAGAGAATATAGAGATTGATAGAAGTGATAGTAATATGTCACATGTTATAAATTATTCGGAAGAAAAATCAAATCAAAACATAAAGAATTTTGGGTTTAAGATAAAGGGAAAGAGGGTCCTTCAATCTCAAATTCCTAAAAGAGAAAAAGAAGAAGATAAATGTAGCAATATAAATATAAAAGAAACAAATTCTTTTCTCTTTATCACCGAAAACAATCGAAGTGAGAAAGGAGAAGTTTGTGCCATCAATTTTCAAAATGAAGAAAATGGAAATGGAAGAAGAGAAAATATTACCCAATTGAATGACTCCGAGTTGGAATTAAAACCCTTGAGAATTAAATCTGAAAATGATTCTCTTTTAAATATAAGATTTAGAAAAGAGTCTGATAATAGTCTAAATACTCGAAAGAATTCGAATGCAAATGACAAAACGCCTAATCCAAAGTTTGATTCTGGAAATAAAAAGACTTTTCAAAAGACTCCGAAGAAATCTTTTGAAGTCAAAAAGAATGATCTTAAAAACTCATTTAGTTTGAATTCTGATGTTAGTAAAAATTGTAACGTTACAAAGTGTTGTTTTCGAAGAATCCAAATAAGACTCCGGAATAATAAAAGCCCTTTAAAAAGGCCATCAAACAAGAAAGTAAAACAAACTTCCAAAACTTTTAGGTCGTGTTCCCCTTCTTGCTTGATATCAGTGACATCCTCTTTATCTTCAACTTCCGTTACTTCTCCTTCCTCTTCTTCTTTCTCCCCTACGTCTCCAGATTCTTCGTTTGGTAGAATGTTAATTGGTGTTAATTCTTCAGTTACGTCATCACCTTCAAAGGGTAATTAATCCAGCTCAACATCAGACAGCTTTCATGAGAGTGGGGAATCGTTTATAATCTCTTATACTTTCTTCATTTCATCTTTAAATTTAAAACATCTGGGATGATGCGCAGTATCTCTAGTGATTACGGTCTCTTGTGTCATATTAAGAGCTCATTTCGTAGGCCACGTGTTACTCTGTGAGAGTGTGTTGTTGTGCTCTGCTCAGCTCGTGGGTTAATACGGATATCGTGAGAATGATGAGAAAAAAACGACAATATTACGATTGAATAAAGTGTAGTTAAGTTTCCAGGCAGTTAGCTGTAGAGTTCTTTCTTTCCAACTATATCTAGTATATAATCAAAAGAGAGAGCTTCCACAAAAATCTCTAAGGGGACATTTATCATTTTGTGAGCTCCCTCCATAGTGAGTAATGACAGAGTAGATTTCGTATAGTGTAGTAGGGAATAAAAGGATCTTATGAGGGCGAGAATCAGTCGAAGAGTGCTGGGTGTATGTGATCAGTTCGTACAGGTTATAGTGTAGAGCGTGCACCCGCTTCAATACGAGAGTTATTCTCTTAGTCGAAATACAATGTATGAGAGATTTTTAAGGAGTTTTAATTGGATAATTTATAAGAGGAAATATAATAAATTTTGCGTGTTTCGTTACATATAAATAAGATACCCATATGCACTGCTAATGATTCGACGCGGTGGAGGTCCGCACCGAATTCAGTGCTAATAGTGAATCATATTCAATGAGAGTTCAGGCTTATCTATTAAGTGTTAACTGTGATAACAAGCATAGATAGACTGAAACATGTGATTATATGCTAACCTAAGGAAGACGCTCTCAGACTATTTGAAAAGATGTTTATCACGCAAAGAGTCTCGTTTGAGGAATTGGAGTAAAAAGTTATTGCAAAAATAAGCTTGAATAAGATACTTAAAATTAATTTAGATGATTGAATAAAATAAATTAATAGTCAGCATAATAATTCAACAATCTTGAATAAAAATATTATTACTACTTTTATGTTATTATTAACAGAGTCAAACTTTATACATTGGAATTTGATGACAACAAAATATTTGAAATAGACAAATAAAGGTGATTATCATTGATACTAAATACTAATATTTAAATATCTCAACTTAAAATCATTCACATGATTATTCTTTAAAATTTAGAATAGTTCACTTCTAATTATAGCGAAAGTATCATAATTAATAAATAACTTATCTTTCGGAATATCTCAGAAAATGAATCGAGTATGATATAGAGCTCAATATTTCTTATAATTTTACTCTCAATCCACATCAGTAAATAATAATAATAATAAAATCACAATAAACATCATAATTATATATTTAGATAATAATTAAACTAAATAAGAGGTAAATAATGAATAATGGGAATTTGGAAATAAGTAGAGCTCATACTCAGCTATTCCAGATATGGTAACGAAATATCTGGGAATTAGAAGATTATAAAAATAATAAATCCCATCCAGGTGATAATACTCAATCTCATGAAAAATAAATAAATCTCCCATGGAATCAATAAGAGGATACTCTCAATAGAATTTTGAGGGCTAAATATAACCCTGCAACTTTGGGTTCGACTGCGGAAACGTTACAGAACATGTTAGATGTCATTGTGGGATGTTGTGTCCATGTGGTTATCCCCGGGGCGTAATTGGGTGGTCAAGCGCATAACGAGAAACATCTCAGAAAACTCTCTGAGTTCTACAATGTAAACGCATTATCTGTGTAGTTACCAAATAAGTTACGCTCCTCAATGCTCTAACCAATTATTATAATCTTCTCTGACCAGACCTGATATATATATATTTTTAACGATATGTTGATGACCCTTAATACGTGTGATACTTCTAGATTATACTGTGTATTGAAAGTTATAGTAAGTATAAAGCTTACTTTATAGATGTGACTTCCAAATTTTAAGACTGCCATCTGAAATGTAGATGCTTGTAGAGTATATCTGAAAATAAAATTCCTGTGATTTTACTTTGACAATAAAATGAAAACTGACCACTACTTCTTTCTTTACAAAAAGAATTTAATATTAGAAGATGTAACATGACAATACAATAACTAAGATATAATAAGATTAGTTTGACTCCTATTAACTTAATTATAATTTATAAATATAGCACTAATTATTATATAATTCTTTAACTTTGTACATTGTAAGAATAGTATACGTTACCGCATTTTGTCTTCTGCTGGAATAACTTTTTGACGCTCCAAGCTTTACAAGAAATTAAACAGAAATTCTTTGTTAATAATAACTTTCCTCAATATTATGATCCTATTAACAAAATATTTGTATAATCATAATTATTATATTTAAGAAAATATTAATTAATTTAAAAAATAATAAATTCTCTCAGATAGAAAAATAGCAGAAATTATGAATTATAATATGGAGATAGCTTTTAGACTTATTTTTTTCTGAAAATTCACATTATCATTATAGCAATCAATATACTTATACATAAAAGATAAATATGGAATTAATAAATAATTATTCAGATATTTATAACAAATCTAAATTGAAACAAATACACATGAATAAGATATAAGTAAGAAATAAAACTCTTAGATTTAGTTTTACTTTTAAGCCATTGTAAATAAACTATCTCTTATGGTTTTTCTGAGTAAATGAAATAATACTGTTATATGGGACTAAGTACGTAGGTGTGAAATATTCTATTTAGATAGTATATATACCCTATTTCATTGATAATTATAAAGAATGGTACTTGTAAATTACCTACTTATACATATCGGTAGTATATTAATAGCTATATCTACTTCTATCTCATATATAAACTTTCGATATATATATTACAAGTTATTTTAATTTTTTGTCAGCCACCGAACCTGTTCTCTTTATTATCAGACCATAGATACAGGCCAGTAAATTCTAATTTGGGGTATGGGAACTCATCATTACGTGCGCAGTATAGGTTTACATTATGGTATTGGCAAGATCACTGGGAACCCCTAAATCACCAAATCTCTTGAAATTTCTAGCATTTTTAACCATTTCGGCACATTAATTACTAGCGAAGCTCGGAGCACGAGATTAATATCTATGGTGTTCTTGAATTAGAGGAGCATTTATTCGCACTGAGTCCCGCATAGGGCACATCATGAGTTTCAACCTGTACTAGGCACAAATGCGCAGAGGATTAAGTTATCAATCCTAGCCACCACTTAGACACGTTAGGATAGGTAATATAAGGATATCATGTGTAGAAATTTTTTGAACTCATATATTTTTAATTGAGATTGGCTAGTTAGAATCTCTCTGTTTGATTATATTAATTATTTAACTCTTTTAATAAATATTGAATTTAGATTTAACGTTAGTTATATAAATCTTTAATTTGTTACTTCAACTATTTATATGATTTTTAATTATATTTTTAATAATAACCACTATTATATATTTAATTTATTTTGTTTATCATCAATTGTGTTAACTATTTCATATTGAGAATAACGTAGATATCTTAGATAGATATCATAGATAACATGTTATCTACGGGCAAGATATTAGATTTAAACAAGTGTTTGGAACGATCAAGTAACATACATGTATTTGTTTGGTGGTGTGTTCTATTTCTAGCTGGGATACTAGAGTTGTCCTATAAAATAAATCAAATCTTAATGTAACATTTGATACCTTTAGGAAAATTGGAAAGGCTTGTAAATCTCACATGAAATTTTAAGGAACTGAAAATGACGAATAACAATTTCTCATTAATCTTAATTAAACTACATAATTAATTGGTTTAATTATATAATATAATTATACATAATAGTATAAATTATAAATATATTATTATAATAATATATAAATATTATTAAATATAATTATAATAATATAATAATAAGTAAATAGATATTAAATTAAATAATATAATAATAATTTAAATAATATGTTAATAGTAAATAACAACATATAATCATACTAATTTCAACTAAATATTACTTAAACAAACTTAATTAAACAACAACATAATGTTTTTTTAATAATCCAATATGACAATAAGCGAAATGGACGATACTAATTTATTATTTAGTTTATAAGAAACAATATCGGTAATTTATTTTTACTTTAGATTTCTTCCCAGAAATAATGCCTCAACTTAATTGAGGAATGAAGAATATTCCATTAAAAACTTAGGTTCTAACTTAATTTTATCGAAATATTTCTAATCACATACCTATATATGTATTATATATATTATATTAATATATATATATATATATATATATGTGTATATAGTTGTAAATTTATCACTATTGGTATATATTCTACCGATCGTGAGTCTCTCGAAGATGAATCCTCCACATTTTTATAGACTCTTTTATCTCTATTAACCTCTCACTAAATCCTTTCATATATTAGTGATTTTCGATACTCGTATTCATGGTTTCTCTCTATTTGTTTACTTTCCGCGAAGGGTCACATCTTCCTTCACTGTGTATCAAGTCTTGCTAGTCCAATTCCCATGGTGTCTATAATTCCATATAATTTAGAAGTCTTACGCTCGACGCAACGCGACAAATATACAGAGGAAACCCCGCCAATGGGGAGGAAGTCATTCTTTGCGACCTTCTTTGGCCCACAAATTGGTTCGGCACGTGCTGTTTTAATACTTTTTCGCGGTCGCTTTCAGTGTGCATTCCAGCTTCACGCATTCCAGCCCTCGGCAAAGGTTTTCCCGACACGATATCACTCTCGCGGGTTCGGGTTGGAGTTGCTTTGGTCACTGGGTCCCGCGCCACTCACTTGAGGAGAGAAGATAGGAGACAAGAAACAGAGATAGTGAGAGTGATCGGTAGGAATCTACCCCCAGGGGAGGAGGAGAGAGATTTAACGGTACACTGACGCGAAAGGTGATCAGGATGGAGGTGGAGAGGTTACCGGTCTAGGATATGTGTGTCGGTTCATCTCAAGACGAACAGAGATACGAGTTAAGGGGTGCCCATTCTGCTCGACTAATGATCAGACGGGGTGTATTTCCCTCCTGGAGTGGTAGGAGTGCGGTGGGAATGGGGTCTCGGTGGGAGGGCCCTTGCGGTGAGGCGACGATGTACGAATATAACAACTCTATATTAGAGAATGTTAAGAGGAATTATTCAATCTGGAGGCTGATGGATTACATTTCAGTGAAATATCGTTGCATCATACAACCTCAAATGCAAATGAAATGATCTCTCAGCATAGATGTTTAAAGTAGAAGATGAGAGACTATGAGTTATACATTTAGTTTATGACCAAAAGAGTAGTAGAGCCGATTGCGGGCTAAAAGCCTCCAAATCTCGAATAAGGGGATCATCATCCAGGCGGTTAAACATAACATCTCACATTGCAACCCATCTTTGCACTATATTGGCGTGTCTATTGTATGTCTCATCCGCCACGAAAAATCGACGAGGAAGAGACTAAAATCTATTGCTCATTGCTCTTCTAGACGTAGCAGTCATATGGACAGTTTCTATCACGCTCGTGAAAAATGAGCCTAATAAGTTTTCTCGTATTCTGAGGGCTTACCTCACATGTCATCGCTCTTCTGCATTTTTGCAAAGAATGTTAAATCTAACTGAGATTCTTTCTTTTCCTTTCCTGTTAGTATCTTCCGAGGACACAACTGCCGGTTATGCCTTTTGGTTTAACTTGTAAATCAGGTTTACCTCCGGACATTAGTGTTGCTGACCGCGCGTAGCCATTTGTTCAGCGCAGACTTACACGAGATGCAATTTCTCTGTAGACTCCTTCAAATACCCCGACGCCTCAAGGTGTTGAACCTAGATATAATATTTATTAGATATTTATTAGAATTTATAGGTCTGTACATCAAAAATATCATTTGCACAATATTGGTCTTCTCTCTCACTTGGGGTACTTGTGAACCACTACTCCAACAAATCCTGCATCCGCGGTGGCCGCTCCCATGTGGTGCTCTATTTTCCTCCAAGATGGGCGCTGTCTGACCAACTTGGGTGTTTCGATGGGGTGTTGTGCTACTGCCTTTTATGGTTGATATCTCTTATTATACTACCTGTTCTCGTGTCCTCCCCAGTACAACTTCATCTATATTTAGATTCGCTTGGTGCTTAGGTCACTTTGTGCTCTGGTCCGAGATATATATTGAGGATCTCTCTCTCGGAACAGGAAGTAAGAGGTGGTGTCGTTCCCCTCTCAACCCTCAGTTTATAATTATTCTCGTATTTTCTCAATATTGGTTCAGACTTTTTTATGTCGGATATGATCATTCTAATGATCTCGCCAAGTGATAAGTGCTATCCTAATAGGATCAGAGTGAGGAATTTATAGATGCTCTGAATTAACAAAATATACGTTGAGAGTCCAGCTCAGTTTCGGTTTACACCATTCTTAGTGCAGAGGTTAGTAGTACTTTACAGACATATGGATCCATTATTATGACTCCACACATAGAGAGATTATGTACTGTCGGATATCCGCTGGCGGGCTGTAATGTGGAGAGCATCACCTTGTCTCGACCTCTTTCCGCGGTTCCTGCGAGTCTTTATTTAAATATTGATTTCTGATCCAGTGGTCCTGCTCTTCTTATCACACCAACTCTCTAGGGTAGGACTCTCCTCAATCGGAAAGGTTTCTGTCTCGTGTGTGGCCTGAGCAATCTCGTACCTCATGCCTTTTGATTCAACTTCGCCATCTTACTCTCTGTAATCTCTGGAGCACCCTTAAGTACAATTCAGTCTTCTCCCGGGACGCTACATTCTCTATTTTTCGCGTTTCCCTCGATTTCTGGCGTATGTCACTTGATTATATTAGATAGGTATCGCTACGATAGTGTTTATACTCAGACAGCCAGTTTCCATGTTACCCTTAGCAGGTCTATACCCTTTTGAGCCTAATCTAAAGAATCGTTTAAAAAGCAAGAGGGGCCTTGGTTGCTAGCCCTGTCGCCATAGATTATCTGTGATGCCTCAGAAGAGTTTCTTATCTGCCCGACGTGTGTCATAACATCTCTCCACGTTTCTTATCTCCAACTCATCCTCTATTCTTAATCTTATTATAAGATTATAATTGACCATTCACCTCTAATTATATTTCTATCCAACCTATATTATCCTACTGTCATTTTTAATTAGGTAACTCATAAACTTCACAGATTTTCATTTAATCTTAGTTCATATATTGTTGTAAATCGCTCGATCTCCTCACAATATAGTACAATAGGACTTTAGCTAGTAAAGTGATTAGTTCTATTGAGAAGATTACTTAGTGTGTGTTTGATTGTTATATTGCTGTGGTTAGTATTATATGTATATAGTATATAGTATAGTGTACAGTATGTGTATGTGTTTGTGTATATATATAATGATAACAACTAATCTCTGATAAATTGAGGGAATTATATTATTTATTGTAATAGTACATTTAAGTTAACAAGGTGGTTATTTCAATATGGGCTATTACAAAATAAATCTCAATTATACTTATAGTCTCGTGATACTAGGACAGATTAATGTGCTCGTGCCGAACAGCACGTCGCCGTAGACAGTTCCTTCCGGAAATTGCTGTTGCGGCTATTGTCTTTTTCTGTGATCTTAATTGGAAAAGATCACATTCTCTCTCTCTCTCTCTCTCTTCTTCTTAAGGTAGCGGGGGTGAGGGTGCGTCTGATGGTTCTCTTGCAATGCATAAGTTCGGTCTCCAGACCGTTTTGGTGGCTTGCTTCGTTTTGGTTAGTCTGCGAGTTGTGCAGGATATACCCGCAGGACTCGGTGATGTTGGCGGGTGCTTGCATCACGTGCTCGGTGGAGGTTGCTGGGTTTGCGCCTACTACGAAGACACCCAGGCTTTTAGGAGGGGTTCGGGGTTGTCGGTGCCGGTGTGTGCACGCTTGTGCTCTCGCAAAAAATCTAGCCCGCTTGTCTTCTGTTCTCTCTCATACTACTAATCTCTCTATCTTCTCTATCTCTCTCTTCTCTCTCTCTCTCTCTCTCTTCTCTCATCTCTACTCTCTCTCTTCTCTTCTCAATAATGATCAATTACTGACTCTTTTGATACATCTTCCAATCGTGATACTTATATATATATACTAATACTCATACTCCATAGTATTAGAGTAATACTGAGGTTATCGGTACCTAGTGCTAAGAATTTATTATTCTAATAAGTGAATACTCATTCCTTTATTATATATCCAAACTATCTTGACCCTATCGTAACTATATAACCTCAGCTCTATTAATGAGGCTTACAATCTTGGCACATACTCGGTGAATAGTTGAGTGACCTTTTAAAATTGGCTTGACATGGGAAGCTTTTCCTCTCAATAACTTTTAGGATATATGTGTTTTAAGGCCTACCTCAACACCTTATTCCCTACTAGATAGAGATACTGATAGGGAATCTATATATCCTTTAAAAGGTATGATTAACCGATATAATTAATTAGTTCGTATATACAGATAATTCTTATGTAATTACGATTTTTTTCGATTATTTCAAGTAGTGATGGGACGAGTGCTTTAAAGGTTTTTGCCTAAATTAAGTTTTTTTTTTTGTTTTATATTTATTTAACGGAAAGGGAAATATCCTAAGATTTAAATCGCTCACAGAGTAGATTAAAGAAGTTAGGGTCTCCGTGCCTCAGCTGAGGGGAAATCATGAATCGGGGGGGACTATCTTGATCGCCTTACCCTCTGTATATCTCACTACCTTTAGTCTCAGGCTCAGAGCCCCTTTAAAAAAGAATGTTGAAAAAAGAAAGTATTTATTAATAATAAAATTTAATTATTAACATATAATAAAAACTAATAATACTCACGTAATATAAATTAATATAAAGGAACAACATACTGTCTCGGTACCTCTGCAAGTGAGGGGATTCTTTTTATTGGAATTGTTGTGTACCGCAAGGCCAATATACATAACAATTACACTATCATACGACATGGACAAATTGCAAAGATAGACATGAAGTATACCTTGCATTGAATATCATTATCGATTATATATCTTCGTATATAATTTAGACTATCTCATTATAATAATTAATGTCCTAATGTGACTCAATAATATAAATAATAATAATAATAAAATAATATAATATAATAATAATAATATAATAAATTATTTAAAATTTTATGATTTATATTATTCATAATAATTAATTATTATATTATAATTATTATTAATATATTTATTATATATTATTATTATTATTATTATTATTATTATTTATAATTTAATTATTATAATATATTTATTATGATTATTAATATTATTAATATTATTTATTTTTTTTATAAATATATAAAGAGATTAAAGTAAATATACAAATAAAAAAAATATAATAATCGATAATAATATATAATATATTAATAAATAAATATAATAATAATAAAATAATTGAGGGATAATTTATATAATAGATGATGATGATGTGTGTAAGTATTGATGTGATTTGGGATCGCTGGTTAATGTGCGGCGCTCACGGGATTGTGTAATAGAGCTCTTGCTCTTTATATATAAGATTATTAAGTGTAATTGCAAAGCCTCCTGTTGATCAGCTCTTCTACATTCATCGTAACAATATACATCACAGCTTATCTAGTAATCTCTCATTTAGTGTAATGTTATATATATATTTAATAATCAGTCAACATGTTCCTCTACTCTCTTCTCAATATTTTAGATCTCACAACAAAACATTATGAGGCTTTGTGTTAATACTCAAATTTACTTAATAATATTATTTAATTAAAGAAAGCTTCTCAAAATGGCTTTTAGGCTATTAATAGCTTTTAAGAGATAATCTCTTCCAAAGTTTCTTTAATTGATTCCAAATTATAAATACGAATCGAAATTTTCATCATGTTATAATCAAATAAAAAATTTAAAAAATAAAATAGTTTTTCCATATTTTATGATGCTGTGAAAAGTACTAACGTGTTTATTTATAATTATTGTAGAATTTCGATTTTCTATTCGATTAAAAGGGGAAATCTATTTTAATTCTCCGAAAATGGAGGCAAATTTCGATATTTGGGCCAGATTCGTGCGAGAGATAAGCTCGGCGAATAACCTTATTCAGTATTTATTATGAAAGGGCTTTAATCTAGGATTTCTATAATATATATTAAATATATATTAATTATACAGAGCTGGGCTCTGACTGCGTCCACTACGAAATATTGCGCCTTATGGTACTCAGCTCATAACTATTATCCTCTATTTGATAGGTGACTCGCATAAAGGCTGACTATAAGTGACTACTCAACAATTTTAAAAAGCTGATAATACTAAGTCATAATAGGGCTAGCACAGTACCAATTTTACTCCGCGTAGCCTATAGTAGCGGCGCCTTTAATGATAATACTCAGGACTAATAAATAGTCATCGATTTTTTTTTTTACTCTTCTACTATATAAATATAATATAGTAATAATAGGTAAGGTAGAAATACTATTTAAGATAATATGAGCTTAATATAAAAGTTTTTACTCAACTGGTTTTTATAAGAATTGCAATATCAAGTTAGTACCTTTTAGTAGTCTCAAATTGTCAATACCAGTGTTAAAACTTATTTATATTAATATATATATATAATATAATATATATATATATAATATTATATATATATATAATATATATTATGATATTAATATAATATAATATATTATTTAATGCGTTAATATAATTATTATAAAATATATACTATAATACTATATATATATTCATAACTATAAGTTCATTATTTCTTTAATAACTATACAAAATAATATAATTTTTATGATGCAAACTTATAGGGATTCTATGTACATAAATAATTATTGCAACTTTCAGCAGTGACTCGTTGTGAGATCATCGATACTCTACCTGGGGGAAAACCATTGTGAATTTTACCTCAATAGGAATGGGGAGGTATATATATAAGGTATATAAGGTATATATAAGGTATATATAAAATATGCTAGGACATGTCTTAGTTCTAAATATCCACAAAAGTTAAACGATTGATTCATGTGTTTGTCCCCCTATGGGTGAGGTCGAGCAGTCGTGGAGACGCTAAGTCGACTTATATAGAAAACTCTACAAAACCAAGTATAGGTGTCTCGCGCGAAAAAAAGGTTCCCGCTAGAGTGACCAGAGCGCTCAGGTACCGGCTGCTGGCGCGATTATAAGGAACGGCTCCACCTTTTAGGCCAGCGCGGTGTGTTAAGAGCAGGGCATAGGGCGCAGGGGCGCACTTTTCAAACAAAAATTATTTTAGGGGCGCGGCCAGCGCTGATATATGACGCTTGAAATTGTGCAAGTCAATGGTAGTTGGGAAAATGGATAAAGGAAGCGTGTTCCGAAGCTAGTCCCAAATGGTAGACAGGGAAAATGATCGACAGAGTACTAAAATTGGTCGACATTTGTTAAAATAATCATTTTATTTAAATCTGGTTATATAGAATTTCTGTAACGAATCCAAAAAAAATTTAACTTAGTTATATATAAATAACAATATAACTTTAACTTATAACTTAACATTGAATAATTTAATATAATCTAAATTTTTAATAACTTTAAAATATCAACATTAGCCTTTCGAAGACCTTAACCTAACCTTATTAACATAATCGACCGGTCGGTGTGGTCAATGAACGTGGTAATAATTTCATCATATGAAACATCTTACTATTATATGAAATATTTAATATATTGATATATCATACAAATAATCACTAATATTAACATATAGATAATTTTTCTTGATGTGTTGACCAAGTTTTGATATGTTCGGACATGTTTCGCCTGTCGACAATTTGGGACAGTCTCCCTTGTTCCAGACCTAACCTGTGGCATACATGTAAGATAGATTATAGAGGTTCAGTCTGGGTTCAGAGAGGAGTTTGACAGAAAGTATCAAAAGGTTTTATTTAGATAATTAGTATATGTTGAGACTATAGGTCAGTGTTCATTATTGATGACCTTCTGCAATGGTGAGGAGGTATGGGACCGGATAGGTTACAGAAGGAAGGCAGTGGTCCTGATTATTAATGATGTGTTGTAGGTAAGAGAGTTTAAGGAATGTGGAAGATATATATTATTATAGATATACTATACATATAACGATGTGTTGTGTGTGTATATATTATGTGTGTAGTAGGTGATGTTGTTAGTATGTAGTTGATGATGTAGTGTTGTGATACGGTGATATATTGTGTGTGTGTGTGTGATGTGTTTGTGTATTATTATATAGTTTAAAATATTTATGTAAATTTGGTTTTAAATTCTGGTTGGGGCAGGTGATGTTATGATAGGTGTGTGTAGTGTGTGTTGTGTTGAATAGTGTGTAGATGATGTGTGTGTTTAGTCGAGAGATAGATAAAGAATAATGTAAATGAGAGCGTATTTCTTAACTCGATTTCATCTCATATTTTGAAAGTTATATCTATATTAATATATAATGTAAATTATACTTAATGAGCATAAGTTGTAAATGGAAGACCCTCACCCCCCCTAGCCCCCCTGATCTGCTCTGAGGTAAGGACATAAATGCACAATATACTACCCATAATTTATATTACTTAATAATGGCCATAAATAACACAGCCACATCAGTTTGCATATTGGGAAAAACAAAGTTCAGTATTGAATATCACTTACCCAATTGATGAGTATAACAATCAGTAAATTTAGAATACAGAATTGAGCATTAAAACAATGGAATCGTTATAACACACCCTGAGAACAAATGTATATATATATATATATAATATATATATATATATATAATATATATATATATAATATATACTAAATATATAAATTATATATATATATATATATTATGATATATATATTATTTATATATATATATATATATATATATTTATATAAATATATATATATATATAATATATATATCATATATATATTATATACTAATAAATATATAAATTACTATTATAATAATAATAGTATATTAATATTAATTAATATATATTAATATAATATATGACTACTATAATTATATATATTATATATTAATATTAATATATATATATATTAACTATATATTATTAATATCTTACTATATATAATACAGTACTTGGGTAACAATTACCATATATGGTAATATATATATATTACTAATATATTTATATATATATATTATTAATTATATATATATATATATAAATATATATTATATAATATTATATATATATATATAAATATATATCTATGTATAATAATATATAATCTAAGATTTTTTATTTATATCATAACTTAAATAACTATATACTAACTATTAAATATACATATATATCGAAGTATACATTATTATAGTATCTACATATATACCGGTTACCTATTAACCATATCAATTACGATCCCCTCAATACGTTATCTAACCCCTAATAGAATTATCATACGATATATATTACCTATAATATATAATAATAATATATATATAACCATTATTAATATTAATTTAATAACTTATATAATAGTGTATTACTATTAATATATTATAATAACTATAATTATAATAATACTATCATATATATATATAGTATAATATATTATATAATATTAATATATCGATATTATTGTATATACTATACTAATATATATATATAAATAATATAATATATGTATATATATATATATATTATATATTAATATTATATATATATTAATAATATTATATTATATAATATATATATATATATTATTAATTATTAACAGTATTACCTACATACCATAATAGACTAAGTACCATAATACTAGTATAGCTATTACTATATATTCAATATACATAATATCAGTCATACATCTGCTGCAATGATTATTATAATATATTACTTACTATTCATACTGAATCATATATAAGTTTATATCAACAATGATCATACTATTATACACATAATAAATTTTATTTATACCACTATCTTATAATCTATACTACACTTTGTCCGGCGAATACTAACTATTTACTATTCCTTGTTTCTTCTAACTCCTTGATTTCAACTAAACTTCTTCAGATAATTCTATTAATAACCTAACTACTTTCCGGAATTTGATATGCTTATTTTTTTTATATCGCACGAGTACTATATAACACACGTACCTAAATTTTTATATATTCATCTCAACATTTCAGCACTCAACATGCGAGCTCTTCAAATTAATATACACGTTATGCCATTCACCCACTTGACATGCCAATCCTTTAGCCTCATCTCTCTATCTCTTGTCATTCATAGTATATGCAGATTATTCCAAGTCCCCTGATCTACTCTCTAGATATACTAATCCATGCCTCGAGTCCGACCGACTCTACATATTTATATAATCCTACTCTATCTCTT
>JABUQX010126752.1:0-19621 GCA_015478945.1 Trachelipus rathkii | reverse complement strand
AGTGTCTAAAGCTGACATCATTTAACTAGAGAACGGCAGCACCTACAGGAACACAAATTCCTTTTTTTTTTTTTTTCATTTATTCAATGGAAATATTTTAAAAATTTGCCAGCCCAAAATCTCTAGCCGATGGGGACAGAGGGGGACTTCGTCCTCGTCGTCCAATCGGGAGCCGAGAGATCCGCATCTCATTTTGCGGTTTACGCTACGGTATTCGTTAATCATAATAAATACTAAAGTGTTAGGGAAGCAAAATTATTCTTTTTTTTAACTAAAGGAATACCTAGGGTAAAACCGCAAAGATGGGAGTCGGTCTCTCGGCCTCCCGGTACGAGAGAGACGGGGACGTAGCCTGTCCCTTCAGGTCGGCCTTGAGCTCCCCGCTGGATAATAAATTTTTTTTAAAAATATTTCCGACGAATGAAAAATAAAAATAAAAACCCCTCATAATATTCCGTCATTCAAATATTTTTACTTATGAGAGAGAGAGTAGAGAGAGAGAGAGAGCAGAGAGAGAGAGAGAGAGAGAGAGAGAGAGAGAGAGGGAGAGAGAGAGAGAGAGAGAGAGAGAGAGAGAGAGAGAGAGATAACATTTCACATTGCACTTTTCACAATTTTTCTTTCAAGCATCAACTTAATAACTTAACAACAATTATTATTATTAACTGCAAAAAAAACACGTTAAAAGACCTAATTATAAACATTAAGAGATAGAATTTCTGCAAATATTTCATGCTCAAAAGATTTCCATGGGAACTCAGTGGTGAACGAAACTTTTAGTACTCAGGATTTCTTCTTTTCACTTGCTATTTACTAATTCGCAAAATTAAGAACTCGGTCAATCTTACGTCTATAGGAACAGTACAACTTGTACAAATTTCCATATAACATACATATTTATATATATATATATATATATATATATATATATATATATATATATATATATATGGTTAAGGTTACTACTATTATTGGTTGTTATATATATATATATAGTTAGTAAAGAAAGAAGTTGTTATTGTTGTTATATATTTATATATCCTAGAAGTGAAAAGTTAATATTATTAATATTAGGGTGAATATATATATGTAAATATAGTTAGTATATATAAATATATATATATATATATATATATATATATATATATATATATATACAGTTAACACCACCGCTCACGGGCAGAGCCCTAATCTAGGAGGGGGTGTGCTCAACTTTTATGTCTGAGCAAGACGGAGGTAAAAAAAAAAAAACAGTTCACACTCACACACCCGACCAATGGCGAACCTGAGTTTCTCACTTAGTTTTGCGAGTGCTCTACCGCTGAGCTACCTGCCTATATTATGGTGTTTGCTCCATTGTTTTTTGAACTATTTAAACTATAGCGGTCATTATTTCTCGGTTTTGCTACACTCTAAAAATAACATAAATGTTCTAATTTTCACAATGTGGTTATAGTCAACCGAAAGCGCCTTTGAAAATAGGAAGGAGAGAATGCTTGGAAGGTTCCTATTTAAAGAGTTCTCCCAAAAAGAAAAGGAATGATACCATTAGAGGTGAAAAGAAAATTGTTCGCTGTAATACCCATAGTATAGTAAAAGTGATATAATAGTAGTCCAAGAGAAAGAAATTTTTTTGAGAGAATTTAGTAAGAATGGTAGAGTACATGAGAGCACAAGCTTAAGAATTCAGCTTTTCATACCAGTGGTATAGGAAAATTCTCTTCGCATACATGATTTGTGCACCAAACACAGTCGAATAATGTCAATTTAGGTTAAGAATCTGTTGTAGTCTTTAAAATTAGAATAACACAAGATAAAACCATTATGAATTTAGAGTGGTTAGGCGCAGAACAGAAAAATACTAATTGAGAGCAGAAACTAGATACAGTTTCAATTAACTGAGTTATGAAAATCATAAACCAGACAAAATATAAAAAGAATCCGCAGGACATCATAAGGTCATCATAGATTTAGATTAACTTAAGGGGACGGTCTGGGTAGGGGTACCCTATTTTTTTTTTTTTGGGGGGGGGGGTAGTAATCATCAATTGTATGATTTTTAGGTTTTAATATTTTCTAATGCACAATTTAATGCTCTTTCGAATGGTTTGTGTATTTTCTAAAGATCAAAAATATTTTACTTATGATATACAGGGGGATGCAGGTGGGGAGTTCAATTTTTGGAAGTCATAAATGAAAAATTGCCATGATCTTTTTATTATTCGTCCGAACAGTACGAAGATTTCTGAGCATGTAGAGTTGGAAAAGATACACAATTTTGGTTTAGATAAATTTTTGGTATACAGAACGAATTTGCCGTTGCGCATGTGAAAATTTTAAATTTAAAAAATTTTCCACATAAGCAGCGACAAACAGTTTGAGTTTACAACATACATATATATCTAAACAATGTGAATTTCGCCCAATAATATTTTATCTGAAAATTTCCTATTGATCAGATGAATAATAAACAAATTATGGTGATTTTTCATTTCGAGTTGGAAAAAAAAAATAGGTGGCATGTAAAATATTTAATATTTATCCGATTACATTGAAACTTTTACAACTTTGTATAGCTCAACATGTTACATATTTTATTTACACTAATTTTTTTGTATGTCCAATAGTCACGAGAAAACGTTTGGAAACTTTGAAATGTTGCGGCAAATCTATTCTTTTATCTAAACATTACTTTAACAAAACTAACTTTTTCTAAACAAAAAATGTGTACCTTCCACAATTATAAATGCACTGAAAATTCCAAACTTATAAAAAATTTTACAGCTGATATATCTTGACGAGTTACACATTTTTTATTCAGTTCAATGTTTTGTATGCCGAACGGTTTTTGCCGCTGTTCACGGGAAAACTTTTGAAAAGTTTGAAGTTTTCCATGAGCAACGACAAAATTGTTCGGTATACAAAAAATTTATTTAAACCAAAAATGTGTATCTTCCCCAATTATACATGCTCTGAAAATGTCGTGATGATCGGGGAAAAAATAAAAAAAGTTTCGCAATTTTTACTTTTTGGGTTAAAAAAAAAAAAGATAATTGGTGGATATAACTTTTGGGTTATTCATCTGATAGAATCAAATTTTCACAGCTTGTATAATTGGGCAAGATGCACTTTTTATGATCTATATAAATTTTGTGTATCCCCAACTTTTTTACCCCTTCTCACGGTTCTATTTCTTGGCTTTTTCACTGATAAATAAATTTTTTTTTATATTGAGCTGCTATTTTGGTGTATATCAAAAAATTCGCTAGGTATTTTTAGTTTTCCCTCTTTTTCGATTTTATATATGTTGAACTATATTTGATGTATGATTTATTCAAATAAAATAACTTTTGGTAAGTAGTTTCAGATAACTTTTTAGATTTAGGAAAAGAAAATAAGTCAGATTTGGAAAAAAAGACATAACGTAGCTATGTTATGTTTAGATGTTTTATAAACCATCTGTATATTCCAAGTATTTCAGTAAAATTCTTTTTTAAAAATATTTTGTAGTTCAGCAGAAATTCGCTTTTAAATATTGTTGATTAAAATGCTGATTCATGACATTTGGGAGGAAATTACTCAAAATCTAGTCGATACTTATCAAAGGTTCTCAAAAATAAAAACTGTAGAGCTAGCTTTCCTCTTTCGAATAGTGTATCATTTATCCCCCCCCCCAAAAAAAAAATTCTATAAATATTTTACCTACTCCTTCCCTTAACCACCATCTTGAAACTTTACGAAACTAAGGGTAATATAGATATCGAAATTTCACTTGAGCACCATTCCCTTTAGTTTCTAACATAGCTTCCTCAGCAAAACGAAAAAATGAAATTTGTTGTTCAAAATTTTTTCAAAATTCAGGTAGTTTTCAAAAGTAAACCAGTGTATTGCTAATAGGGTTTAAGACATTTATTTATAAGAAATTTTGTAATTTCGACTATCATATTGACACATCAAGATATTCAAGGTGTGGTACAGGTGAATTAAGTATTTTACGAAACCATTTGTCTCGTATGTAATCTACATTTATAGCCTACAATTTTATGCATCCTTTATTGATATTTCAACTCTTGAGGTATTGAAAGTGTTACTGAAATTTTAAATAATTAGAAGAGAAATCAACTGTTTTAATTTTAATTTGGATATTATGTTATATTGTAATTGTTAAAAAAATGTATAATAAATTGCTAATAAGGTTTAAGACATTTATTTATGAAATTTTGTAGTATAAACTATCATATTGACACATTTAAATATTCAAGGTGTCTTTGGTACAGGTGAATTAAGTATTTTACGAAACCATGTGTCTCGTATGTAACCTACATTTATAACCTAAAATTGTATGCACCCTTTATTGATATTTCAACTTTTGAGGTATTAAAAAAATTACTAAAATTTTAAATAATTTTTATTTGGATATTATGTCATATTGTAATTGTTAATTGTATAATAAATGATTTACTTCCAGACCCAGGTTGTAACCCATCTTCACAATCGTGTCAGATTATTCTTATCGTCTGGTCGGCCTCAGCTTTCATAATAGCTACATCATATTCTGCAGTTCTTGTCTCGTTTCTTACAACGCTCAAACCCGTATTTCCTTTTCGAACTTTTGAGGAAGTAATACGCAGGCCAGACTGGCACATAGTATCAAACAAATATTCAGCAATTAAAGACAACCTCATGGTAAGAAAATTTTTAGTTTTCAATTCAGAAGTATTTTAGATCCCAACCTAAAGTTCCGTATATAAATATTGTTTTCATATTAGTAATAGATTTTCTTAAAATAACAAAGCAATTTTTAGATTTTCAATAATCAAATATTCTAAAGAAGAGATGGATGAAATGGAGTTCAAATGATCTATTGTACTTTCGCTTTTACGGTTTACAATAGTTTGTGTTGAAGAAAAATAATCTTCAAGATAATAGGTTTGGGAATGTATTTGAAGAATCTTGTGAAAAAGTTAAGGGAAATAAATTTCATATTCAGATCAAAGGTAAATAAGTCCAGATATAACAGGTTTGAATGTGTGATAACTAAAAAAAGTAAAACAAGTATTATTTCATTATTAAAACACTTTAAACTAGATGGAAGACCCTTTCAGGATTTACAAGTAGAATAAGGGTAGAATTGAACTTAACGGTTTAATCTTAGGACCGTGAGCAGGACAGATAAAAGTTAAGACTATACGGAAAGACTTCAGCAATCTTCAAAGAACAGGGCTCATAATTAAAGAATTCGAAAAAGCAGCGTCTATTATAATTGAAGTAGTATGAGGAAAGTGAAGCATCACTTCGACAGGAAAAAAGATTGAAAAGAGTCATTGATAGCAAGCGAGTTCATAAGATGCAAAAATAATATTTTCATCTTTCTAGAAGAGCTATTTAATTATTAGATTTACAGTTATAGATTAACAACTTCTTTAAAACTAACTTGAATCTTCCTTTATCTTTATTGTTACTAATATTTCCTATTCTTTTAATAATTTTTGGAAGGATGCCTTTTTTTCCTTCCCTAAGCAAACTTCTCCGAGGTAGTTGTTCTGAAGAGAGTTCAGAATTTCTTTTGTTCAGAATCTCCAGTTGGCTTGTATAATGTAATAATGTATACTGTCGGAATTGTGAGTAAAGCTTTATATGGCAGGTCATTAAAAAAATTAGAAACTCTCAAAAACAACACTCAAAAGCTTAATTAAACGATGGCTTAATGCTCCACATACTACATTTCCCACACCAAAAATAACTGCAAATTCCTTCCATTACAATATTCAAACACATGCAAAAGACTGCAAATTAACATCCGGTAAATTCCTAGAGGTTTCAGACTGATTCCTTTCTTACACAATTTATACTCCATACAGGGACGAAGGAAAACTCTATAAAGATCAAATAACTGAAGCGGTGTGAATAAATTCTTAAGTAGTCTCAGAACACCTAACCTCTTTAAAAACCATTAAAAAAAGTTCTCTAGAAAAAGAAACACTTAGAATACTATAGACAGTTGTTAAAGATGTATGGAAGTTTATGTCGAATAGAAGGATAAAGGAATTGAGCTTTTTTTGAGGAATTAATTTAAAGCAACCATGTTTTCTCTGCCTCAGTTATAATTACGAGAAAGATCAAAAGTCAATGGTTCCGAGGACACCCTTCAAGCATAGGTTGTTTTCAGCTATGTGTGGCATGTCTTTAAAAATCATATAATTAATGAAGGGTGGAATCATCAGTACAAATGTTGATAGGTGATAAAGTGATGATAGAAGTTAAAAACAGTTAGGGATAGGACAAACCTTTTAGGTATACCAAAATTGATAAATTTTACTGGTCTACTACATTCTAGAGGTCTAAGGTTTATCAACGGCTATGACATGTTTCCTGCATGCGGAATTCAAAAATGAATCTCATTTTCCTCTATCAGGTCAAGTTTTTTTTCTATTTAAATTTTAAGAGGAAATAACTAGGAAAGGAATTGATTTACACCAAAACTTTCTACCAAATATTAGCTTTACACTATCCGAAAGTGTACAAAATACATATAAAAATATGTGGACAATCACAATCAATGTAAACGTAAAGACTAAGAAGACAAAGGGGAACGGTTATTGCGGAATAAATGGATTTCCCAAGGATTTCGTGTATGTTTCGCTTGTGGAATGTCTCTCTTGAGGTACCTGCAGTAGTCCGCAAGCATGCTGACATCCCATCTCCCTTGGTACCTCTTTTCCATTACACCAATATATTGATGGAACTGTTCTCCGTGTTCCTCGCTAAAGTCACCACAGTTTTATGGAAAGTACTGTAAATGAGAGTGGAGAAAATGCAAATTTATGGACATGCGTGCACCAAGAGCTTGGAAGCTCTGCAAAAGCTCTTCCACAATATGTTCATACTCGTGACTTCGGTGATTTCCCGAAAAGTTGTTACCAATATATGTGAATTTGAGCTAGCCAGCTCTCTCATTTCATTTCATATAATATATTCTACTAGGTCCGTTAATAATTCTTTCTGATCTGAGCGATATCCCAAATCAAAAACACTTCTTCAGTTTCGCCTGCCTTCGCAAGAAATGTGTTTCCTCCAGAAAAACCCAAGGTTAGATCTCTACATTAATTATTTTAACAAAGTTTTGGTTAATTCGTAATCTTTGTATTATATATCTTAAAGCGCATGTGAAATAAGAACCTTCTGCAAAGTGTAAATATTCCCACTCAGAGCGTGGCACAACGAGTGTAACCAGTTCTAAAACATGACCTTACTGCTAATCTCTTTTAAAAATGCGCCTAACTCTGGCTCGGCTTTTCCGCAGACATAGGAAGCAGGAATATTTGGTGAAACATCAGGTCCACCATAGACAGATAAATATGTGTTATGAGTAAATAAATTCAAAACCATATTGATTAATATGACCAAAATAAGTTAAAAATTTATATTCTTATAACCCAGAGAAAGCTTATATATCTAAAAATAACCTAAAATTAGATATCAACAATTAGCACTATATAATATCAGGAAATCTCATTGGTTGTTACGTTATGACGTCATCAACACGTTATGACATCATCAACTCTTTCCACAAATAGAAAATCGAATAAAATGAGTAACCCCTGGAATTGATGCGACGACGTTGTTACCGTTGAACAGTAATTCTGCTTTCAAGCTTCTACCTAATCTATCAATACACAGCTACCACCAATGTGTTGGGTCATACACGAAACCCATAGCTTCAATGTTTTAGAGTGTTCTTACAGTAAACAAGAGAAACCTCCTTTTCTGAACTGAAATATTGTCGTATTTCTTCAAGTCTGCTGTACCATAAAATGTAGTGCCAGGAGTTAATAAATCCCTTTCACGAAGTCGTGACCCGAGCAACTGCTCTGATTCTTTGAACAAACATAAATCTCGTGTCAAATCGATTAACTTCGCTTGGTATAAGGGTTTAGGTTGATTTGTCTCACCCGGAGGTTGATATCTATCGATGTCATCCACATATTGATCTTCCTTGTGTTCATCGGCATCAGACTATTAGTCTGTTCTCAAATTTTGAGGCAGAGATGGAATTGGAATTCCTGGTTCATGAACTACTGGTTTAATAGCAGAAGTCACATCCGGATATTTTAGGTGTTTCTTATTATTTCGATTTATGCCTGCAATTAACATGAAGGACATTCATTACTTCATGGCAGAGTCGAAATTACTGTCCAATTTATGAATAAATCATAGGTAAATAGGAATAAAAATTAAAATGTTACGAATCCTCAGTGACCATATGAAATATATCGTCGCTGTCAATGTTACCTTAAACAAGTTGATTATATGTAATTACAAGAAAATAATAATATATTATATAGTTCACCATGGTATAATATTTAAATATCTAAGTATATGGGATAAAAAAATATTAAGTATATTTTTATTATAATATACATTTATTTAAATAGATAGAGAGAGAGAGAGAGAGAGAGAGAGAGAGAAGACGAGGAAAGAGAGGAAGAGAAGAGAGGAGAGAGGAGAGATGAGAGAGGAGAGATGAGAAGAGAGAGAGAGATGAGAAGAGACAGAAAGGCACACACAAAAAGAGATTTAAACATGGTTACATCTGTTGAAACCTGAAAACGCAGATAATTTTTTAACTAGCTTGCAGATTCTATTATGCAGAAATTAACAGCCACTGTATAACTTTTCAGATGATCTACAATCATGGGAATAACCAAAAGGAAAAATATAGAATCAAAGATGTTCTTGTGGCTCCAGAACAGCAGAATTTCTTCACACGTTTTGCAGCATAAAATGTGGGCTTACTTTCTGGCTCACCCAAGTTAACTCCAAAGTGATGCCGCCGATAACGCTTTTTAGCAAACAGAGCATAAAATTTGGATCATTCTCTTAAGGCACCTACATAACATTGCAATGGATCAATAACTTTATTTTTTGAGACACATAAATGAAGAAGTAGAAAGACACAGCACAAAATAAGCATACGGCTCCACGATTAAAAAAACAAACTGACAACACCTCTCCGCTACTACGGAAACGTCAGTCGCAAGTTGCCAGACACCACAATTTCTATATGAATGTAACTGTGTGTCGTATTCCTGGAAGGCAAGTTTGCTATTGAATGTGAAATATTCGAATTTATAAATAAATGCCGTTTTATTAATGATCCCTAAAACTTGAAATATCTCAAAAACTAGACCTGATTGACGAAAAGGGGATTCATTTCTAAATTCAGCATGCAAAAAACATATCAGAAACGGTGAAACATCCTAAAACTCTTAAAATATTTTTCAAATGCAGACCAGTGATGTATATTATAAATGATGGCCATCTACATCAGCTGATATAGAAATATCAGAAAGGAAGTCAGAATAGAAGCTACAGAGAGATGGATGTGTACCGAAAGAGAGAAGTTTAGAAATCATTGATTTTGGTTCCAGACACTATTGAAGAAATCTTTCTAAATGCTAGCTCTACAGCTAATAATTTAACGAAATGTTATAGATCAGCGGAACAAGAGTTCAGGAGATTGGAAAGATACCAATAGTAAAGTAATAGTAAGATATTTCTAAAAATTCCCTTTAAGGATAGAGTTTCAAAAAAAACTAGAGAGAACAGAAGCTAAAGCGGTTGAACGATAGATAGGGAGTTGAGAGTGGTTCTTCCTAAGTGCATTCAACCTATATGGTTGAAGGAGCTTGTTCTTTCAGATAGATGTAAAGAAGGAAATTAATAAGCAGGGAATAAATAAACAGTTTACCAATGGCTGGGACTTCTAATTATTATTCTCAAGGAGAGCAGAAATAATATCTTTTGAAAAAAATATAATGTTAGAGACATATAATATGAGTTGAATTTAGGTAAGAAAGAGGAATATTTCCGGATATGTATAACGTGGAATTAGAGTCAAAGTTTGAAAGAAGAATTCAGCTTTAGGGCAAGGTCCAATTATTGATCCGGGCTGAGCCCAATTTTCCTCCCACCTAAAGATGGACATAAAATTCTTAATTTTCAGCTAATTTTGACCAAGCAAACACCAAACCGCAGCTTTTCCTGACGTCTTAAACGTCGTTTACAAGCGTTTTTCTGTGTCTGTAGTCATTGTTTTGCCGGTATAAAAATTTCATAAATTTTTTAAAATAAAAAATCTAGTATTTTACATTTATTGTGAAGTTTAAAATGTTTGAGTCAAATAAACTTCAAACTTGAACTAAATGTATAAAGATTGGGACTATATCTAAATTATTTTTAGTAAACAGAATTTTATATTTGGTCCCTCATATATAAGCTGTAGCAAGATCGATAATATTCGGAAAAACCTTCTATTTTTCTTTTTCATTCGAGAGATTGAGTCAACTTTTTTCTTTTTTCTTTTATTCCGATTTCTAAAAAGATTATAGCCAACGAATTTTTTTGAACGTTAAATTTTTTTTATGTAGATCAGTGCTTTGTATATTTGGAATTTTTTTTTGAACAAATTTAAAAAATTTTTTTTTTTGGAAATTTAAAAAAAAAATTATCAAAGTAATAAAAAGAGTATTCTCGTCCGACTATATGCAGCCCTTCTAACTCTGATAAGCCAAAAAAAAATTCTCAATATTTCACTTCCGCAAAAAAAATTTTTCGAACAAGTGAAATTTTGTTATTTTTTTTCTACACTCCTATCAGCATATGAGAGAATTTTACAGGGCTATTAGCGGCGAGATACATCATTATTTAACTTTAGATTAAATTTTTCTGCAACTTCAAAGATATAGTTTTAAACTACAAATACGAAAAAAATATCGATTATTTGGAAGAAATTTTTAACACAAAGAAAGAGATTCATCCCCAAAACTAATAATAAAAAACCTGATCTAAATAAAAAATGTGTATCTCCTCCAACTACAAATTGTTGAAAATTTTGTACAGATTGAATAAACGGAAAAAATATCGCAATTTTTCAATTTGAAAACCCAAAAATAGTAGGTTTTGAAAATCGAACATTGCTCACCGATGGGGTCGTCAGATATCAAAATTCCGTTCCTAAATAATATTTAGATAATAGTTCAATCTTTGTAAAGTTCAAGTTGGAAGTTATTTCGAAAAAAATGTAGGAGGAGTATCGACAAATGTCAAAAACAGAGGTTTTTAAAAAATGACAATACGAATCTACATGGGTATTTTTCCGGTAAACGTTAAATTCTAGGCCACTTGTATTTCAAACCACACACGTTTTAAACTTGTGATTCGATATCGGATGTCGCTAGATCATTTATGTCCATTTTTAGATGGGGGAACTGGGGCCCAGTCCGGAACAAAAATTGGACGTTCTCTTTTAACAGAAAATAAGACAGAATTAGTCAATAAGAAGAAACTGTTTTAGCAAAAAGGAAGAACAAAGTTAGAGCTCACATTTTTTTTTTGAAAATGCCAGAAAGTGCTTGAAGAATGATATCAAGAAAGATTTTTGTATATTTTATGAAAAAAATAGTTATTAGCATCACGTAAAATATATATGAAGACGTAAGAAATTTCTGAAGTCAGGGCCCTTGGTTTGGATATTTCAAGAACAAACAGAGTCATGCCATGGGTTATCAGGTTTAAATGATGCCAAGAAAATATAAGTACCCCTCCATACCTAAAAGAAACACTTCTCTTATGTTTTCTGAGCATTACGAAGGATCTTTTCCTCCGAAACAGGAATCTTTCTAAGAGAATACGGCCGAAGTTAGAAGAATCGATGAATCGAAAATATTCCTTTACTGAAGACCTGGAGAAATAGAACAGGATAGTAAGATATGAAGGTGATCGAAAGAACCGAGATATGAAAAGGAGTATAGGGTAAATGGATGGAATTAAAGAAAGATATAGTATTTTTGGTTCATTTCCATGGTGATTAGAAATACGGTAATGGAGCTTCACCATTTCCTTAAGGTTGTTATTACAAGGGAATTGATAGACGTGTTCACCATTTGCATCTTAAGAATTAGAGGAAAGCATGTTGGTGGTTAACATTGAAATCAGCAAGATTGATGACAACAAATAAAGGAAAATGCGAGATAATTTCCTCTGATTTAGCTGTCAGGTAGTCAAAGTATTTTGAATAGTCATCAAAGTCAGAAGATAAGTATAAATAACTGACGAATTTAGCTGTAAATCGCCAAGATAGCCTATGCCACAAGGTAAAAATTTTAGAAGTCTCCAAATTAGAGACAAAAACAAGCAACGTCATTGCGTACATAAGCAAAACAATCCCATTTGGATGAAAATTGAGGAGAGAAACAGTAAGAAGGAACAGAATAGGAGTTCATGACAGAGTGCTCAAATGCCTGTGCTTCATTAAAGAGCAATTGATGTCTAGAAGAAGAAATGTAATATTCAACAAGGTAGAAATTAAAATATAGACAGCTAATATAACGCCAAATAAATAAAGACAATGTAATAAATAGAACAAGTCGGCAATTCCGTGAAAGCACCAAAAACAGCATCGGATGCTACCATTTCCCAGGTATTGATAGGGTGAGAGGTTGATAAGGGACTACTTTGAGAAGCTGCTCCTCTTGGATTTTTCTAGGATACATTTGCTATCGTCATTTTTAAAAGCTCGAATAAAGAGTGTGCAAGGTGTAAATAGTACGTGTTGTATCTTAAGGAAGACTTTCTTGCGTTGTTTTTTTGTGAATGAGGTGCGAAATAGGCGAAACATTGATAATAACTGTTGTTCAACTGAATGTTCCAGCTCTCCCACACATTCCATTCACTAATTGGGGTAAATTTTAGTTTTGGGAGTAAATTTATCTTACGTCCTACCTTTATATATAGTATAGCGCTACATAGATAGTGAAGTATTTAATTAGTTTAGGGTTAATATTAGGTGAGTATATTACCTATTAATAGCAGTATCTTGAGAATATCTCAGTAGTTGATCTGAGTTATATATAAATATATTTATAGGTGTATTGATGTTATAGGTATATAATTATGTAGTAAGGGTATAGTTATATATAACTAGGATATTGATATGCTATATATATATACTAGAAGTATGTAATAATGTAGGGGTAATCTTTTCGTGAATGGCAGTGATATAATAATAGGTTAGGATTAGGTATGCAATTGAATAGTTTGGTGTAATGTAAATAGGGATAAGTATCTTGAAGTATGATATAATACATAAATAGTATGTGTATATATTGAATTTATTTATTGATTTCCTACATGAGGGTATGTTGTTTACTATAATATTAATATATTGTTGATTATATTATTATATGGTATAGTAGTGAGACTATGGTCTGGATAATAGGTATAGATCTAAAAATTTAAAGTCTTTTAAATTGTTATTAACAGATCTATTGATCTTAGATGTCCGTCTGTTGGAAGCAGGGTTGTAGTAAGTAATTTTGAATATATAATAAAGTATAAAAGGTATAAATGAGCGTATTATAATTAGAATGAGTTATGATTAGGAATGGGGTGAATTCTGAGTAGATATAATAATAAATATTGAAAGTGTGTTGAGATGTAAGTTTGGTTACATTAGTGGATAAGAGGATTAGATAATGATATAGTCGGGGGGTATGGTATTAGGTATACGGATGTAGGTGTGAGTGTTTTTGTATAAAATCACTATTAATAACAGGTGGATATTTTAAAGTCAAGTAAAAAAGTGATTTTATATATATTCAACATAGTAATAATATATATATATATTAAAATATTTTTATTATATATATATATATATAGTAGAAAATTAGGTTATATTATTAAGCAGTAGTAAGAGAATGTAGAGTTATAATATTTGATAGTAATTATATAAATATGTGCGTAAGAAGATATAGGTGGCATTGATAGGTAATGAATAATAAAAAGTAAATATAGGTGAGTGTAGCGGGTGTTGTAGGGGGTAATTAGGTTGTGGCACTTTCACAGCTGGTAGTTACTATATAGAAGGTAATAAACCCTACATCATTATATTACGTAAGTAACATTAATATGATAATATATATATATATATTATATATATATATATTATATATATATATATTAATTATCTATAGTGAGTATATAGATTACCGATTACTAGTACGTAGTCCGTCGAGCTTACAATATAAAATAGTTGTCATAGTAATACATTATATATAGTAAGTTCTTATACTTATAATTTAATGGTTAACACTATATAAAGATAGGGGGACTGTAGTAAGTGACTATTAGTGTATATAGGATTTATATCTTAATATTCGTAAATCATTAATATGTTACTCACATTATATTTATATAACGTCTATATATATATTATCTATATATATATCTACAGAGGTGGCACCGAATCCGTTTACTCTCCATTACCACATAACGGGAACTAGTTTTTTCAGTAACCGGGGAGCTAACTGGGGACTCTGTTTCTCTTTTTTCTTTCTCGTTTGCGTGAGAGCTGTGCCCCGTGTAAATGACAGTTCCGGGTCTAATTCTTCTTTCACCTCGTTAACTTTTTAGTTCCGTTACATTTTAATTGACTTTCTTCGTGAGAATACTGTTTGAGGAATACTAATTAAGGTGACGAACCCCGTTCAAAGCCGCAATAAGATAAAAGAATACCTTTAGATATTTAATTAAATTAATATTTTAAATATATTAATATATATATATTATATTAAATTAATATATATATATATTTATATTATATATATTAATAATATATTAATATTAATAATTTTAATATATATATATTACTATATATATATATATAATATTATATTATTAATATATATATTAATATATATATATTATATATATATATTATATATTATATAAATTAATATATATATTATATTAATATATATCAGTTGGACGTACTACTCCAGTTAATATACTTTATTTATTACAACTCTCCGTTGCATCTTTTTTATATCTATATTCATTTACTATCTACTCCATTTATTCTTATATTAATATTATTAATAATATTCACGTCACAATTATATAAATATCATTATTACTTATATAATATATATTATTAATACAAAAAAAATCATATACTAATACTCAAGACTTGTATTTTCGTAAACCCATGCAACCATTATCTTTCTCTACGTTATCGGGATAGGCCTTCCCCATATTGTTAAAATATATGTCTTTCAAGTTTATGACTACTAAAGGTTTGTTATCTATATATTTGTTCAAAGGCACATGAGAAATTCATTTTCACATCTCACCACAGCTTCCCCATGCTACGGATGTATGTATTTATATAATTTATATATAACAAGATCGCTTTTAATGTATACGCTTATTCACATTGCGTTCATAGAGACCGGTTGGAAAAAGGGACTCCCTTTTTTGATATGAACATATGATATGTTTTAAAGTATGACACAATTAAACCACTTTTTACTAAATTGGTTATATAAAATTAGATAGTTTTCAAGATATATAATTTTTATATTTTAAGAACAAAATCATTTCAAGATTATTTCATCTCTACATAAGTTTACAAGGATAAAAAAATATTTTCCAATTATTTATAGATTTTTTAAAAAATAAATTTAAGCAATATTAGATAGGAATTTTAGTTTAAAAATTATGTGTACAAGGTTTTGGATTAACGTGATATTATATAATCTATAAAATTAGTCTGAAATGATATATATTTATGTAATATTAGAAATTATTTATCATTATAAATATTATGTAACAAGGTGATCGGTAATTGACATCTGGACCTACCAATCTAAATCTTGTATAAAAATAATATCAAAGTGCAAATTCGTTATAAACAAAAATAAGTGCAGGGCCGTAATAGACACGATGTCTTATCGATTAAAAGTATTGTGGAATAATAAATTTTTTGAGTCAGGATTAAGCCCCACCACACCACCATATAACTCTCATTTATCCTGTTATTAAGTCAGTTTCTGATAAATATAACTCTTTAGTTGTGTACTGGATGTTGGATGAAGTATAATTGTTTATATAACAACCTAAAAACACCATAATTAACCTCTTATTATTAAATGGGATATATAACCCTAGGCTAATTAAATTTTTGATCCGCAAGTCACAACCACTTAGTGGATGTCCGAGAAGAAAAAACGGTCTCGCAGCCGCCACTATTTACATATTGTTAAATTACGAGTTTTAGTGAAAACAAGGTCCACGAGCCAATAAGTGCTTTTAAAAAGGGTAAAGAGGAAAGATGAATTACATAATAATTCCATGTTTTGAGTCCTTAAATTTTTGCAGCCTTAATCTGCATAATAATAGTATCTTATTGATACCTATGTCACTGTTATATTTAATGCTCACTGGAAAGGGCATTACAAAAGAAAATAAATGTAACTAAAGCTATTGGATTCAAATATAATTTCTCGGGCTAAACGACGCAGTGCTCTTCAGAGATAAACTTATAACAAATGTCATTCAACAGAATCATTAGTTTACATTAACTACAAAAGCATGAAAAAAGTGATACTCACTTACACTGAATTTTTGGTAATTGATCACAAGATATGTTACAATACCCTCCTGAGCTCTCTCTCCAACCAGTTGTAGTCACATGTCAAAGTAAAAAATAAAATTGCAATTTAAATGCTGGAGCTTATAAACATAATGTAATTGTGGCATTGTTTCTCAGTATTTGAGTTCCTCTTAATATTTACTCCCACCTTGCAAAAAAAAAAAATCCAGCACTTTATTTTTTTATCAAAGGAGTTTTGTAGCTTGTAATTAATATTGATTCAGGTGCCTCTTGTGTGGCAACGCCTTACCACTCGATCCCACTAATGCAAAGATAGAGGTGGCGACTGTCATGCGGACCACGTCAAAAATTGATGACAGTCACCGGAAAAGGATGTTCAGGTTTTCTGGATTAACATAATGACAATGGGCATATGTCAGAATGCCACCTAGAGTAACCATGACATTCTATTCTAAGTTTTTATTTACCTTAACATAATTGGATTTATTAACACATAACCGGGCCAATCACTGTTTTGGTAAATATATTTTACTTCATATTATCCTCTATGTGCATAGCCATGTCTTTTCGTAGTATTTGGTGAGAATGAAAATTTTATAGATAATACGAAACCCTTTCAAATCAATCTTTATCTCATCGGTCGCTGTCACATTATATTATATTTTATCTTGCTCTTAGAATTTGAACTACTCATTGCATCACATATCCAAATAAACAATGTTCTATGTTACAATATGTAGCATAAAATTGAAATGCTTTTCCTTCTATATTATATTTATTGTATCTAAAATAATAAATTCACTGAATAAAATAAATATTATGTGGAGTTGTATGCTATTCTATAATATTAATTCTTTCTATTGTGTGTATTATTTTAATTCTATATCTTGCTATTCTTATCTCTCTTCTTCTATTATCATTCTCTCCATATCACTGATAACATATACTCCTCCATATTAATCTTAATTCCGTCTATCTTTATTTTTCTAATATCTAAATGTTTCTCCTTTATGATGGTCTAATATAATTATGGTGGATTATTCTTTGTGTATATTTATCGTCTATTTGTTTGTATGGACGTTGTCCGTTTTTGGGTCTTGTCATTATATTTTTCACTTAGAGGAGCCTTTATCCGGTCGTCACACCTTTCACAGATGAATGTACTGAGTGCAAAATGAAACAGTAGGAGACACGTGAAAGATTTTCTCCGAGAATCGACCACTGAGTACAAATATCAACCAGCATATCTTATGTTATTATATATCTCTGCCAACATATATTTTTATGTGCCTCCCATAGATCGCTAAGATTTATAATAAATATTTCTATTATAGAGAAAATAACTACTCAATAAAGCGAGAATCTTGGTGAAGGCATCAATAGTAAAACTTGTCGGACAACTTTCTGTATTCACATTACATTCTGAAAGATCAAGTTATTGCTGTAATTTTATATCAGTTAGACTTCATTGTCTCCATCTAAAAGTAGTCTCTCATGGGATATACTTAAATCCTCTTCCTAAATTGCTTACGTGACTCTCGTAGAATATGAGTGTCTTTAAATGTCCTCTGTCCTTATAATGGAAATGATTAAGAGCCTTTTTAGGTAAAGCCACACCCAGCAACAATCCTTTCTGCCAAGCAGTTAAAACTTGTATAGGCCATATTACCTATTAATTTAGACGTCTAATATTTGGGCTCATTGAGGAATTCTAGTAGTCTATACTACATTCCTATTCTAGTCAACAGAAAGACAATACATGCTCTATTACGTAGTCTGTGTGGCAAAGTTATCGCTAGTCTAAGAGAGTATCGAAATAACGAACTTAGGCGGCAATTTATGCTTTGCTAAAACTTTAACACATATTTTACTATCACAATTAGTACAGTGACACTGAATTAAGGAGCACAAGATTTCTGAAGAACTGTCTAAATCTGCCGGTTGTAAGATGATTTATTCGGACTGAAAAAGTGTATTTAATCATTTATAAATTAAGCAGATTGCCGGTCCCAAAAATCTCAATTACTTTGTTTATTCAATTAATTATGGTAAGTAGTAGTCTGGTTCATTCTTTGGTCACTTAAGCTTTTTTTATAGTGCTGGCTGGTGGAATAAATATGGAAAATGGTTGTTATAAATTAGGTGTTCGCATATTACTCGTCTTCTTACCCTGTAAGAGCCCCAATTTAATGGATCGCGATACTTTCTATCTTTATTGCCTAATTTACTAGTTTGTATATTCTTCAGCAGATTAGCTAAGAAACTATCTCTGTACTCAGTTTGACGTGATCTGTACTTGTACTCGCTCTCTCTAGTTTTTCTTAAATTTTTTTATTGTCCGGCTTATTACTCAATATAAGTAAACAACTGATTGTTCATTAAGTTTCCGAGATTTATATTGGCAGTTAGCTTTGAACATTGGTCGAGAATATATAAATATAAAAATATAGTAGTAGTATTATATACTATGGTTATATAGGTAATTTATAATATGGTGAGATATAGGGTAATATATGAATTAGTTATTTATATAATATTTAGATGTAGTAATAAATATAATAAAAGTAATATTAATATAATTAATATATCCTTATATATATATTTATATAGTATGTATATATATATAGTACGAAGATAATTAATATTATATAATGACCTTATATAGTATATAATGTCTATTCGAGTATGCTGATAATGAGGGCTTAACTTACTATATTTGTGATTGGTGAAATGTGAAACAGGTCGCGCCTTTAGAGTTGGTAGACCGGACGGTTTGTGTATTGTGCGATGATTACATTGGAAGTAGTGATTCACACACCAGTAGGTGTATGGATAAGTCGCATAATGAGTGGGAGTAGTTGTAATTTAGTTTTTTAGGTTTTTTGTAATTTTGGCTGATTTTAGTTTAATGTTTAGATTAATACGGAAGCTCCTATGGCGGTTTATTATATATGGTGTTGGTGGTAAGCTTCTGAATGGAATCAAAATATATTTGTTATGTAAAGCGTGTGTAAGAATATATGGAGTATGAAAGTGATTGTTTTAAGATTAATAGTGGCGGAGAAAGGCAGGGATGTGCTATGTTTTCTTGGTTATTTTCAATTTTTGTTGGATGGGGTTATGAAAGAATTAGAGGTGGAAATTGAGGGTGGGATGGCGCGGATGGGT
>JABUQX010126751.1:0-59830 GCA_015478945.1 Trachelipus rathkii | reverse complement strand
CATAACTACGTTGTAGCTACAACCTATAGTTTCTAAGATATTTGCATTTTTTCAATCAGAGGTTGGAGTTTATAGAAAAATTAGCTTTCTCTGGACAAGGCAAAGAAGAAATAAATAAAATAAAAAAAAATAGACTTTTCAAATAAAAACAATTGTAATCTTTATAATTTAATTTTGAAGAAAGTAAATTATATTATTTAAGCTATCTTTATTATCTACAAATGCCAAAATATTAACCAAGTTTTATATTTATTGTATTATAATAGTGTGGTAAGGAAAAGAAATAATTGAAGAACAAAAATTATATCATTCATATCATTTTACTTTTTCAATTATTACTAAAACAAAAACTATTATATTTTTTATTTATGAATTGTACCAAAACTTAGGGTGTTAAAGGTTTTGCTAAGGTGGCTTCGAAGAGCCAGGATATTTTGCTCGACATTCAGCTACTACTTGCAGTAGGTATTGCCGCTGTTCTTCATCTTTGTTAAACATGAATTAAAAATCTTTATTAATTTTACATTTCTTTCAGTCGCTGACAACTCTAAAGCCATTCACTATTTTTCGCTCTTAAATAATCTTTATTATCACATCACCCATCTGGATTAGTATGCAAAATTCCGTATCAATTTTAAATCTCTTAAAAAATTCATACTTTGGAGTACAATAAAATGGTCTACTGTATATCTTTGTCTATTAAGTCATTCACTTCTTGTAAGGGAATTGATGGTTTCACATTACTGTAGTCCTCAAAATCATCGTCCTCTTCTTGAGATAATAATTTTATTGCCATTCTTCTTTTTACAGTATTGTTATTCAAGGAGTCGTCAAACAAAGAAAAAAACAACCTGTTCAGAATTAAGGTACCATAAATGGTTTATCATTTTTAAAAGTGCTGTACCTGCTATCTCCTTACCGATTTCCTTATACTTCACTAACGATTTCAATAATTGTAGGTCTTGGTTGGAAGCTAAAGATGGTTTGGGGGCGTCAAACCAAGCTTTCACATAGATATTTATAATTAATAAGCAAATGTCTTCAAGGCCTTTTCTTTCTAAATTTGTAAGTTTAAATTGATCTTTAAACAGATATATTTTAAGAGAATAAATTACTTTTGCCATCCACCTAGCGTGGTGGAAAGCTCCCGGAATTGAAAAACAAATGTCCTTTGATGGAAGAAGTCCCAAAAATTCAAGCAAAGTTTAATCAATTCTTTATAATCATCCCTAGGATGTTGAATTTTTAATTGCTCTAAAAGGTATTTAGAAATTTGATCAGCATTAGTTATTTTATTTTTTATATTTTTATCTTCAATTCCAGATTTGTATTTTGATTGGCTTATGTTAGACCATTCAATTTGAAATTTTTTAAAAATATCTGGTTGAAGACCAGTTGTTCCTCCCATTTTACATTCAAAAACTGATCTCAACACTATTTCCAAAATGTGGTGGCAACATGGTAGATACAACAAGTTTTTCCCCATTAACTGTTCGAATAAAACACAAGCACCCTTAATGCGGCCAGTATTTGTAACAGTTGTATATTAACATATTTCTTGAATTTTGTCAAGTGCTCCCCACAGTTTAGTTCTTTCTTTTCGAAATTTCTTCCTGCGTATTTGAATAATTACGGAACTCCTATTAACTGTTCTTCATCTCCACAGCTGATCAAAATTGCTACTCTTTCAACATTTACTTTACCTACAATGTCTGGTAGTAATTTTTCATCCCAGTGGACAACAGCTCCTTCTAAATTTGAATTAATGAATCTATTTTGAATAAGTTTAGTTCTTTCTTTTCGAAATTTCTTCCTGCGTATTCGAATTACACTTCTACTTACGATAAATTGCTGTGGGTCATGCCCTAAAGATTCTGCTGTAGCTGATATTATTCGAACTGCATTTCTATCTGATATAGCACACCTATCTAATAATAATGATAATTTTTCATTAATAATTTCTTTAGTTCCTCTTCTGTATTTTCTTTTATTTCTAACTGGCTCCTCTTTCTGTGTCCTTATGTCTACTACCTATGTGCATTGAATATTATCCTCAAAGTCTTCTACATCTGATGTGCTGGAGTCCAAGGATTCAACCTCTTCTAATTCTAAAAATAAAACATACACCAATCATTTAGCTATGTACCACAGTAAAGAGGTTAATGAAAAGAGGATTCATGAAGACATATATTATTTCTCATTGTTATTTCTAGGCGTAAAATATTTATAACGTTTACTCGTGCTTCATAAATAGTAAATAGAAGGAAGTAGTAAACCATTCAGAAAAAGATTATATTTCATAATGTAAATATATGTTTTTGTACTGAAAATGCTAATATTACTAATGCAACAGTAAAAATAAAGTAAAAAAAAAAGAGTGAAAATATTAATAAAATAAATAAAAAGATATTTAAGATCATTAAATAAAAAAATTAAAAAAATAAAATAATTAACCCACATTTTTTCTAGATTTTGTTACTCTTGCCATCTCCGATGCATGTCTTTTTTCTCGTCGCTCTTCTACTTTTGAGAATTTAACATCAACGCCTCCCATGCAACCTGGGCGTCCTTTTTCTCTTTGTTGAAGCAAAAACGCCTTGCCTTCTTCTTTGGCTTTTTGAAGTGCATCCTGATGGGCAATGTCAAACAGGTCATCAAGGGTGGCCTTAAACGCTTCTTCCTTCTGAATTTGAGTTGCGTTAGCAGTTCTAGTAGAATTTTTTTGTAGTTTTCTCCACTCATCATAAAGTTTCTCAAGTTTTGCAATACAATCTTTTAAGTGTTTTGTTTGTATCCTTGCTTTCTCCCAAAAAATTAAAACTTCCCGTATTGTTAGTCTTGCAGCTTCTTTTGTATTTAACTTTACTTGGCTTATATTGTAAAATAAACTACGTAAAAATTGACTATTTGATGGTAACTTACTACCAAGAATTTGATGAGTCATGTAGCAAATTAAATAAATTTTGTCTTTCTGCCTTAAATTCATTTTCTCTTTATATTTTGTATTAGATGAAGAGGAAGCCATCACCAAAAAAATTAACTCGACTAACTCACAAAGCACAAAGTAAATATTAAATAAATAGGTTTAATAACTTTACTGAATGGAAACCAAACTTCAAAAAGTTAAATGATAGGGAGAGTCCTATTTCAGAGTTATTGGCATTCTGAAAAAAAATTTATTAATAGATAGTAAACTTGGTAACAAAAATGAACCATGACATTAATACTATAATAAAAAAAGGAAAAAAAATAACAAAAATAATTTTCTCTGCATTGTCCAGAGAAAGCAACTTTTTTTATAAACTCCCACCTCTGATTGAAAAAATGCAAATATCTTAGAAACTATAGGTTGTAGCTAAAAACTAAATAAAAAGGTAATAAAACAGTGAACAAAATGAGACCTGAATCAAGTTTCTAGGATAAACCATTTTCAATTTATAAAGAAAAAACCATGAATTTTTTCAAAAAATCACAATTTTTCAAGATTTTAACGTCAATGAGGCACAGGTTAGCATTGTCCGATTGAGCTAAAACTTCACAAATCTCATTTTTTAGCCGTGTCACATTTTATGGGCTTCCTCCGCATGAGTTTCCAAAAAAAAAAAATCCTACCTACAGCGCTGAAGTGTGGCTGAAACCAGTCAATATATATATATATATATATATATATATATATATATAGTGATAGCAAAGTTATATATATATATATATATATATATATATATATATATATATATATATATATATAGTATGGAGATATATAAAAAAATATATAGATATATATATATATATATATATATATATATATATATATATATGAGACACACACACACACACACTATGACTCTTAGCTTTTCTAAAAAATTTAATTTTGCCTTATCCTAGGTTAGTAGTTTATTGATTAGTACGATGTATATGTTTGTAAATTTATAATACAGTTTCATAGTGAACTGAAATTTTATATATATATAGCATAGTAAGAGTATATAGCAAGTTGAGCAGTATATATATATATATATATATGTTGTTAAGGTATATATATATAGTATAAAGATATATATATATATATATATATATATATATATATATATATATATAAATATAATAATTTGGTCATTAATATATATATCTTTTTCTTATTTTCTTCTATCTCATATATAGTTATAATAACTCAATTTAATATATTCACCTTCTTGTGAAATAACAGAGTAAACACACCAATTTTCCAAATTTATGACCTAAATTGAAATCATTCCGTACATTTTGCGTAAGTTATAATGAATCTAAATCAAGATTATTGGTAATGTTCTTTGCGCTGCAGAAAAGAAATCGGATTATATCATCTGCATTATTTATCGAGTCTTACTATTCTGTATATATATTAGTATATATATATATATATATATAGCAGAAAGTATATATGTTATATATATATATATATATGCTGTTGTTAAGTTATAGCAGCATATAGTATGATATATATATATATATATATATATATATATATATATATACGATTGGTAAACTTGATAATAATACAGAGAACGATCGATTTCTTTTTCGTGTATATATATATATATATATATATATATATATATATATATATATATATATATATATATATAATTATTATTATGGTTAAAAAAATAATATAGAAGAAAGAAGGTACAGCTGTGCTGGTTGGCTACAAGTATGTTGTTGCTGGCAGTTGTTATGCGTTGTTGTTGCTGGCTATATATACATATATATATATACATATTGAGCGATATGCGTGCATGGTTATTATTATATATGGCAGGTATATATATATATTTTCAAAAATAAGCAGAAACGTCGGAGAAGAAAAGTTTTTGAAGCATTCAAGGCGTTTTCAGGAAGCGGAAGGGGGTCAAACTCCCCATGCATCCCATCATTTTCCCTTTCTAATATCAACCCACTTGTTAGCAAAGGAAACCATGTTTAGATATTTGAACCTTATTAGAGAAAAGTTATATATATATAAAAAGAACTTTCTTTGCAGTTTCACCATTAAGTTTACTGCGCTTTTCACAATCACCATATACTAAGGTCACTTAAACATTTCCTCAAGACACCGCTGGGTGAACAAGCTAGATAACGTCGAGAGAATTTACTCAAATAGGATATTTTTTCCTCATTCGTCTTCCACAATTTAAGAGGATTATCTTCACTCTCTGCTCTTTTTCATTAGAACACAAAATCAACTATTTTTGTAACTATATTTGTTTTCAGTTTCTTAATCATAGTCAAGTAATCATTGTCAAGTTTCAGGAACAATTCGTTTATTTTTTTTTCTTGAATTTTAGAGCTAGTTCCCAAATGCTTTTTTGATGACTTTCTGTTCAGCAATAATTTCTTTAGCCGGCTTTGAAAGTTCCCAATTGACATCACTAATGGTGAGGTGAAAATCTTGGATTGGCACAATGGGTGTTAGAAAAGATGTTACTGTAAAAAAAAAAAAAAAAAAAAAAGTATCAAATTTCACATCAAGCTCACCTATAAGTGTTTTTTTCATTAAGTTAATATTTTGAAAAACACCATCTCCATTAGAGCTTAATTTATGACACCGCTGCTATAACCCTGACATAGATACACTATTTTTAATGATTAAGATAACTAGAATGACACCTGCAACGAATGTGTCATAGTTCTTTCCTCACATGGCTTGTAGAACTTCAATACCATATGCAATGATGATCCAATCATTGCTTGTTAGCACGTTTCGATATAATTTTAGGAATGAACTTGCAAACAAAATCAAAATCTCCTTCAGGCCTAATATGCCTTGTATTGTATCATAAGATGTGCACTCCTCCATCTTGTAGTTTTATTATTCAACTTTGGTTGTTGAGGTTTTTCTTGTTTCTGGTAGCTCTCTTAGATCATGTTAGGTAGATGAAGTATAGTGTGGTTGTTAAACGAGTACCAATTATTCAATGCATACTGTAGCTAATTTAAAAATTTTGTTACAAACTTCCCAGAAAATTAGCTTTCTTTCAAGCTATTTTGTAACATGAATAACATTATTTTATTCAAGAGGATAAATTTTGTTTCAAGTTCAGATAAAAAGTTTTTTTTTTTTTTTTTTTTTTTTTTTGAATTGGGACATGACCTTCGGAACAATCTAAATGTGAATGCCGATGTTCGGCTACTTATATATATATATATATATATATATATATATATATATATTGATTAGATAAATACTAAGGCTGGCTATATTATATTGCTGGCAGCAGCGTTGCTGGCGCAAGCATATGGCTGGGTTAGCTGGGCTGTTGTTGTTACATAGCATACATATGCTGATATATATATACATATATATATATATATATATATATATATATATATATATTGTTAGGAAAAATAAAGAAACAGCTTCCATACCTGAATATATGAATCCAAGATAGATTTGAATGTGTATTGTAATAAAGGGTGTCGAAAAAAAATGGAAGAAATTTGTTCATGTTAACGAGTTATTTTACTTCATCTTAAGGTCAGTTGGGTTAACCTTTTTCGCATCAGTTAAAAGTGTTTTCATAAGTATAAAAAAATATGTTAATAATTATAATTTAGTAATTAAGGTTAGGCCACACAGAAAGCTACGCTATGTAATCTGCCTATGCGCCATTCGTTTGCTTGCTACGTTCATTACAACAGGTGGCCACACACGTAAGAGAGTACATCAGAGAGAGAGGGAGAGGGAGACACTCAATTTCAATTGAAAATGGAGTGCTAATTATAAATTTAGCTGCAAAATTATTAACTGGGAGGTTGGTACAATTGATTTCTCACCATTGATTCAAGTGAATTGGTTAATATGCGGCGAATCTTTCATGCTCATATATGAGAATTTTATTTTGGTTGAGCTTCTTTAACCTATACCGTCTACATTTTGCTAATACATTTGTAAAAATCGTTTTCATCATTTCTATCTACTTTCATCTTCATCATTACTTGCAGCTGTTATCACTTTCACTACTACCATGCCATCACATCAGCCGAGTCTTTCGCTGTTCTTCGGTTTCTTTTTATGTTACATTTTTTAAAGCGTTTTCCTGACTTTCCTCAGCAGCATCATTTCTTTAATTAAAAAGAATTCTTTTGTCTCTTGGTTTTCAAAGTGTTGAAAAATTATATATTACAATTCATTAGATATCTTGTAAAAAATTTTCTATTGCCTCCTCCAATGAACCTATCGTGGTTCCAGAATTTAAAATGTTGACTCGTTTGTTTCATTATCCATAAAGCGGCTTTACAAATTGAAATTCCGGTAACATATCGAAAACTACGCTCTCACCTTCACTTAGCTGAACAGTAGTCTTATGAAAAACTTTTAGCAGCACGGAAATTTGTGCAATTAAGCTCCATTTATTCTCATACATGGATGACAACGTTGGCGAGTTATTGCAAATATATATACAAGTGCTTTCTTATATATATTATATATATATATATATAGTATATATATATATTATAAGTATATTAATATATATATAAATATTATATATATATAATTAATAATATATTATATACTATATATAATATATATTATATATATAATTTGTTTGTTGTGTGTGTGCCGTGTGTGTGTGTGTGAAAATTTGTGTTGTGTGTGATGTGTGTGATGTGTGTGAGTTGTGTGTGTGCTGGTGTGTGTGTGTTGTAGTGTAGTGTGTGTTTCAGGTGGCATGCAACTCATGCATTTAAATTTAAATTGGTGACTTACTGGCTTTTTGGTGAGCGACTCCCAACGGGAAATAGAATGGAGGTGTGATTTCTGGAGGGATTTTTGACGGAGAATCTTTCATGCATGAGTCATTTTCACGACTCCTTCTCGAATGTAATAAAGTTCAGCATTCAAACCTGAAAATACAAAAAAATAAATGAAAGTAAATAAACAAATAAATAAATTAAAAAAAATAATAATAATAACAAAAACCATGAAATAAAAAAATAAAAAAATTAAAAATATTTTTTTTTATGAAAACATAAAATTAAGGAAATTATTATTATAAATTTTTGGCTTAATTACGAACTTCCTTTTTCAATAAAGGAAAAAATAAAAGTTTGCAAAATATATAAACAATTTGAGTGAAAAAATATGAGCATATAAAAAACATTATATAGATAAAAATAAACTGCAGTAGTAACGGTACATATATATATATATATATATATATATATATATATAATATATATGAAAGTATATAATATTCTGCCCATATTATTAATATATATATAACGTAATATATAATACTATTATATATAATAATATAATATATAATAATAGTACTATATAGTATATATTATAGATATATAGTTATAGTTTCTTGCATTCTCTCCTTTATCTTTTTGTGCATCGCCAAGAATTGTGGGGTTGGGGGTGCGCTATCATACACCGGAAACAGACATTAATTTAGTAGAAGAACCTTGAAGTAAGTTGAAACAAAAAATAATCAAGTTGAAATAAAATTTTCCATCAACCCCGGTTCCTCTCAGGAATTATCAATTTTAGTCATTGAAGAGTTAAGTGATCATAATGAGGGATTTTTGTTCTAATACATCATCAGTATATAATATTTTACTTTCTTTGCCAAGCATTACTGTATAATGCCAAAAAAGTTAAAAGCCATTACTATCGTTATATTTAACTCATAAGAAATTGTGAAAAATTATGTTATCTATTATACATATATATTATAAATATATATAGAAATTTTATACATATATTATTAGTATATATATTATATATTTATATATATATAATAATATATATATATATAAATAATATATATTATAACAATTAAGATATATATTATAATAGTATATTATTAATAATAACACTTTATCCTTTGGTATTATCACACCAAGAAATTTTACCATACTAACAAAATAGCATTTGTTAGCTTTAAAATAAGTATAAATTTAAATTCACTTTTTAATATAGAATTGAAAATGAAAAAAATAAATTTAAGATATAATATAAAAAAATTTTGTACTTATACTTTTTCTCATAATGTGAATTAAAAAATTTATTGTAAAATTATTTAAAAAGGAAAATAAAATAAAATGTCTTATGGGGAACTATTTTAAATATATTAATTTGAAATATTAACAATATAGACTTTGACACAAACAAATTAATAGCATTGCGTTTCGAATGAAAATAAACATTTCTATTCCACTTATATATATCTACCATTTAGATTTGAAAGATTAAAATTTATTGAGCCGATTGTAGATAAAATTTTCCCACTTGGCGATATTGAAATAGTTGCCTTTCCTTATTAAAGTTATTTATTAAGATTAAATTTCGTTTAAGATTAAAATCTAGTTTAAAAAATTATCATTGGCAATTTATATTAGGTTTTAAGGAATAAAATCATGTCAAACTAAATTAATTTGCGAAATTGACCAATTCTATCAATGGGTCTATTTAAAGGGACTGATAGAAATGGTTTTTTGAAATCTTAATTTTTTTCTGTGGTAGGGCTCCACAACATAGCTACAGATTCCCACTGTGTTATCTCGTCAGGGTCAGAGTTCATCCCCTGGGCCAGGACAATAACCACACCCCCTCATAAAATCCCGCCATTCACTTCCATTATTGCACCATGTTGTGTTCTCGCTTTTTTTTTTTTTTTTTTTTTTTTTTTTTAACAGTTGTCACCACCACCCAAATTCACTTTCCTATCCTTCAGATATTCTATAACTAACTTAATCCACTTTTTCTTAGGTCTCCCAGCCGATAGTTTCCCAAAACCTCCCACCATCTATACATTCTGCCTAACAATCGACTATCAATCAGCCACCTTTCTACGATTTAGTCAAACCATCTGTATATGCTCTCAATTTAGTTTTTCTCCTTCACTACTTTCTTCACCCACCAAACAGTCCCTAAAACCCGCCGCTCATTTCTCCTGTTTATTTCAACTCTTCTCATAACCTACCACGCTCCCAAGGTTAACAATCTGAACAGAATGCACCTTAGGTCTATGCCTCTTACTTCATGCCATAGTTTCGCTACTATACAATTAACGTTACGGATAATAACACTGCCTTCATGATCAAAGAACCCTTAGCGCACTCACCCAAAAGATCACGCGAATTTGCATTCACCAAGAGATTTCATGAAGACAATAAACGAATACTCAGTACACAGAACAAGAACTCAATAATGATATAAGAAGAAGTGAAGACCGACTAATACCCGATTGATTACTTTCCTCAGACAATGAGATAGAAATCAACGACTAACTCTTACCGACGACCCTACTACATCTACGACCGTACGACTACCACACCCGACGTCGATCAAGTAAAGTTCAAAGTCAAATCCAACAGATGAATTCAGTCTTGAAGAGAAGAATAATTCTTTACAATGAATGTAAATAAATAATAGTTGATCATAAGGTAACATCATGTCAATTAGAAAGTAATAATCTGACCATACGTATGATAGGATGGTACATGTTGTTTCCTATTACTCCCCAAGTAGTAGCATACAAACCACCCCCTATACGAGGCCACACCCATTTTCAACACATAGAATTGTCACCTGGCCACCCGGCCCTCTGAAGGCAGCCGTCTATCCTTACCCCTGCCCTACCAACCGGAGAAACCTGACCCAGGAAACGTATCTAAGTTCAAACCAACATAATAATCATCTGGTCGTATATCTTTAACAAAGGGGTAATTACAAAAAGCTTAAATAGCCCAACGACCAAACATAACTTGGCCTCTTCTCAGATCGTCCATCAACACCCCCGGACTCTTTACGACCTCAATAAAAGCACCTTCATGCTCTGTAATCCCCATTAATTTATTCTCTCCAAAGACTTTATATACTTTTTCAACTGAATTGATTAACAACCAATTAAGAACCAAATAGTCCTAAATTGAAGGTTTATGTCTCACATTAGACATGATATTATGAGACCCAATGCCATTCCTTACTCCTCTAGTGTATTCATCTACTCCTGTCTCTAAGAAGAAGAACAACCCTATTGAGACCTTGCCAGACCACCTTCATTTATAATATTATACTTTATCATAAAAAGAGAAGTGCTCGTACAACGATGGTCCGCAGATGACTCCTACCCAGCGAACAAACGTAGTGACAGCGACAAGTGTGCGCGCAGTGATGTAGGGGCGGCCCTAAGTACATGCGAAAGAGCCTAACAACTTCTCCGTTTCCTCGGCTCGTCTTGGCGCGTAAGATGTTAAATCATATATACCTCCATGGCTCCCAGTGTTGAATAGACTTAACCGCACGTATAATGCCCCGAGAACACGTCGCCTAACTAAAGCTCCGCCGGTCCGAAACTTCTGCTCTGGGGATTGAATCTACGTAGTGATGTGCAAATCGGCGGTGAAGTCCCTTGAGCTTAATAAGAAGTTTTGCTTAAGCGCAACATGGAAAATAAGAGGCGGACCCCGTAACTAAATTTAATCCTGACCCCGTGACTCGAGAGTAATCGCAGAGAAGAGACGGCCAGCCCCGACCATAACCCCACAACGCCTTCTCGAAACAAAGGTGTATGCATCTATATCTCCATCCAACAAGAAATGGGCGCCTGAGGGGGGAAGGGGGCGGCCCTTCCCCGAAAAACTGGAAGTTGAGGGAGGAACTAACACCCAGCCCGCAATAGAACAGCTCTCTGGGCCCTCTGTATGTTTATAATTGTATTCATTTATAAACCTAGATAAGTTTGTCTTTTTCTCTCTCCTTTTCGTCGCTTCTTTGAAGTATTTAGAATTCCAAGTATGATAAAAATGAATGTTGGATCTACTAACCATAATATCTACCACTTCCTATAAAAAGTATGCAGACATTTGCCTCTATCCTCAACCGAATTAATTAGTCCTCTCCTAAGTGATCTATAGTATTATTTTACTAGAGTTTATGCACTTCATTTATTGTCATAAGCCCAAAATCAAGTAAGCAGGATGATATTTCTTCCCTTATATAACTATAACTTAATTTTTATTTTCCCCTATTACGTATTATACTATATCTACCAGTATCTTTCGTGTTACCACCTATTGCGACGATATGATCAACCTCACCTTCTCTACATCTATGCCCTTAATAAGACATTGTTTTATATTATTACTGTACAACCCATTTCTTTTTTTCCCTGGCCAATTGGTCTCCCCTCACTGCTCGGCCCATTCGGCTTAATATTCTTACTCAGGGTGGTACGTATGGCGAGCTCTTTCCGCCCCTATTCCCCACAAAATATCATGCCTTCTCTGTCTCTTAGTTAACCAGAAGCCCACTTCCAACATAACATCCTGGTCCTATTTCCACGGAAATTTCCTCCCAGAGGATCTCCTGGCTTTAGAACGCAGAATAAAAATCTTAAATACTCACGCGTGTCTTGTACCCCTCACGAGGGTCATCCATCCAACCAAATAAAAAAAATGTATCCAAAGGTTAGTCTATGGCTTTTCATTACCTGCCGCCGCCCCTGAATAACCCCTAGTACGTATAAGGAAAAATCTCTCCCACCTGTCTTGGGCACATGGCCTCACGAAAAATTTTTCCTCGAAACCCTGCAGACTCCATGGTAGGTACCTCCGCCAACCAGAGTAATATTACGTGCACTACATAAAATGACCGAATAAAAGATATCACGATATACAGGTTCATGGCAAATTCACATAATAGGCAAGCGTCCCTATGAACCGAACGAATATCTAATGAATTTCACTGAATAGTAGATATCCGCGTTATGCATAGCAGAAGGCCGATGAGTAATGATGGGAAAGATAGTGGTGCGTAAATATATATATAAGGGCAGGACCTACCCAGACGAGGTGTATTCTAGCCGAAATGAGGCGCCCGGGCAAAACTTTTGGAGCCATTTATACTGGTGGCGAACGTAACAATCTAGGGTTTGTGCTTACGATAAAGTATACATAAGATTGGCTCCCAGTCTTAGGGCCATAAAATGTAATGTTCCTTCTAATGATATAAGGAGTAGCCTATACTTTATAAAATATTGTGTGATATAGGTTCGTAAAAACGTTGGTCTCTCTAAATTTCGTATTGATTATTATAATTAATTACTAACTGACTATGTAGAACGGCTTATAACTAGTGATTATAAATGTATAAATGAATTAGGACAGTGATTCATTTATTATTATTAATTATATATTTGATTATATGTAGTGATATACTGAACAGCGCCCAGTATTGTCCAGTTTGTAGTATTTCAGCTTATGGAGGTATAAGATGGGAGTCAGGCAGGTATCATGTATGTAATAAGCCTTGTCTCACTTGATTGGAAAATGCGGGTATAGCCCAATAGTGACAGGAATACCGATTGGATTATATTAAGGGTATATTACGTTAATTATTATTATTGTTATTATCTAAATTCATTAATCTATTAGACATTAATGGGGCATTATTTTCTTATATCTTATTGAATGTATAATGGGTTCACCATTGATTAGATTCATAAGATTAATGGATTGATAGTGTGTAGTGTATAATTGTGTAGTTGTGTAAATGGAAAAGTTATTTATTTGTGGATAATTATTGTTATGTTTAAACATACGTTATCTAATTATATTAATTGATTTACTAATGAAGTATTACATCATATCAATCCGATAATTATTATTATTATATTAATTATTAATTAAATATTTAATTTACTGGTCATGTCCCTTATGTTATTATTAATTTAATGAAATGTTAATCATTATTATATATTATTATTATAGTTGGATTAATAATTTTATTAATATTTTATCTGGATCGGATTAATATGAATTAATAATTAAATAAGTATTTTAGCGCCCCTAAAGTAAATAAGGTTAATAGAACTCTTAATATATTGGGGAGAGGGAATATATTTATTAATGATTATTAATAATGGATTAATTACTATGGTTAAGGCTAAATATATTAATAATAGACTATTCATCTTCTGTAATAATGGATATGGATTCTACGGTTATTATATGATTATTATATTCAAATAGTTAGTTTATACCTCATCTATTATGCGACCTTTTTGTGGTTTTATTGTTTGGTGACTATTTTATATTTTTATTTTTGAGTATTGTTTCACCTTCCCTATATCAAAATCCCATTAGGTATTGAATTATTTGATTATTATTATTATCGTATGATAGGTTTAATGTGGTATGATTGATTATATTTATTATTTTAATTATTTTTCATATTGATGCATCCTATTGATCTTAATTACTTTTATACTTGGCTGATAGAATCCTAGATAACTATAAAGTATATATATATCTTATTATTAACAGGTATTATAATTATTACTATATTATTTTATTATTATATTATATTATTAATGTAGCTGTGATTGTTAATTGATTCTGTAATGGGTATGACGCCGTTTTAGGTTAATGTATTTCCGTGATGTATACCTAGTTAGGTGATTAGTTAGCTATTGTTCATGTAGCAAAATATAACCTATCAAAAGAAATATATAACTAGTTAGGGCAAGCCATTAATATTGTTATTTAGAAATATTAGGGAAGTCAATAATTTGCAATCTCCGGATTACTTATTAGTGGAGAAAGTCGACTGATGTGTTCAGTGGACTGGGAGAGCCGGAGGGGTTTCACCGAGGGTATTAATTCACCAAAAGTCGCGACAATAGCCTATCAAAGTCCAAACACTGCAAGAAAAGGGTAATTATTCATTCCTATCTCTGAGAAATTTATAGGAGAAAAAAGGGTATCCTATCCAAGTCATATCACTCGTTCCACCACGGACCCAGATAATATAGAGGAAACTGTCCAATACCCTGTATCTTATAAGGTTAACCTAGCTGACAGTTGACGTGACAAGAAATTTCCATCTAGGTACAACTCATGTATATTCTACCAGACCGAATTAAACACCAATATTCACATCACCCTTGCACCTTTTCTGAACTTTCCACACTTTACCTAGCCCTAAATGGACGAGACCTTCCAAACATTAATTTGAAAAACGCTTCTAAGAGATGGAAAGATAATTCCATTTTCCCAAGATGGGCCCCCTATCTAACACCCTGGCTGAACTATACTTAAAGACCTTAAGTTCATTGATATATTCATAAGTACCTGTGTATTTTTATGTTGATAATATTAATACCTACAAATACTAAAAATTATAGATTAAATATCCAGTATTACTATAGAAAAATTTAGATAAAGATGTTATATTTTATATATAATAACGATAATAATAATATAAGGAAATGTCGAAATATGAAATTGAGAATTAAGCAAATAGTGATGAAATGAAATGTATAGTCTGTAAATAGATAATGTAGCATCATCAATGAGATTCAGAAAAACGACTCAAGAATATAGGTTATAGACATTAATTTACTTAGCTTATACGTAACTTTTATACATAATTAAGCATAGGAGTATTACTTAATTAGAGTCCAATCCATTGGTAACATTTCCGCATCTCTGCTATTCCGCTATTACATTCAGATTCCCGCCTCAATATCCTGTCATCACGCATCATTATCCCGGCCCTTACCCCTGCGGCATGACCGCCGGATGTATTTATTTGATCACTGTATATTGTTGATAAAGTAAATAATAAAAAATTAATTAATGTAGGATCTCTGAAAAGAAAATGAAAATGTAATATGAGCAAGGCCAAATTCAAAAAGCTTGATTATATCGCTATCTATGTTCTCAAAGACGATTCCAACTCGGGGAATTAGTACACACAATGATACTGAAAGATGTTATTGCTCAAAGAACTTCGCTTCGTACGCCAGTTCGTATTCCAAAGATTACAACTTACAATTTAGAGTCTCAAATGACTCATATCACACCTGCTCTTAAGCTTTGAAACACATTTTGAAGATAACTAACCCCATAAAATCCAGCCTCTTCAGTATTCTGTCTTCATATATTGGTTTAACTTACCAATTTATATTTACTCCAACGACATACAAAGTCATTACTTGAATCCATCTACATTTTCGAAGATGACTCAGACAATTGATTGTCACTCCTCTCTCGTCTCTTACTTATCATAAACTCAGACCACACACTCTCAAGTAAGTTTATAAGCTAAAAACCTAGAGGTAGAAAAAACCCGCTTTTTACTGTGTTAAATATAAAATGACCTTCTAACCTATAACCTAATTCGTAAAGCCATCGTTAAAGGAGGACTTTATTAAAGCAGTTTTTTATGAAGGTTATCAATATTCAGAAATATTCTCATGTTAATCAATTACTTCTGTGTTGTTGCCAGTTCAAAAACTTTAATCCGAACAGTTCATTAATTCGCCAATTATTATTATTATTAATAAAGTGAATGAAAATAAAACAAAATGCCTATACCAGAAACCAAACTTTTACAAGCAGTGTCAAATAACAAGATCACTAGGAGAATTTCTACATTCCAAGTTAGTCGCACATTGAGTGGAAAAACTACACCCACAAATGAAAAAATGTATGTAAAGTTACAAACTGTTATTGTGATCGCAATCAGTTTGGAAGGAAAGTTAGCCCAAAAGTATTACCCTCTCACGCTTGAGTTAATAAGTTGAAGTACAACATCGTCCCAAGATCCGACGGTCATGAATCTACGGCCCACACCCTATTTAAATAGATGATAATACAACATCACCATAATATTATACAAAAACAACAATCCTTCTTATGACAAGTACAAACCCCATCTACTACGCTCCACAGCTGGAGGAAGGGGATATTGCTCTTACAAATCCTCCCACGTCAGTTTGCTTTGAAGGAGGAACACACCAATTATTTTTCAAAGATCAGTTTGCCTCTAATATAGTCTTAGGAACAAGCTGTGCTTCGCATAACAACATCATCAAGCGAAGGATAAATACTTACCGCACAACAGACATACAAAAATGCATAGATGTACTATAGCCCGTATGCAGGTCTGTGCAGTTCTTAAATAAAAATTTTTTCAAAATGGCCCGCCCACAACTTGCTTTCTTCACCGCACCAGCAACCTGTGAACAAAATAACGGTAAAAACTTTGCCATAGAGCCAACATAAGTCTGCGTGCTAACTCCACACCTTAAGGCTTTCCCCAGTTGTTTACATTGATGATAACAGAGCGTATTATTAGGCCCTAAACTTGGCCGAACTCAATTAAGCGAAAAAGACGTATATAAGGATAGTAAGACGACTTCTTTCAGCAAGGAAAAGCCAGGAAAGCAGCAGATTGAAATAAATTTTGCACTGTCTTACATCAACACAAAGCCTTCCCTCATATTGAATTCCATCAGGCAATAAATGCAATTATAACTCCGAAACGTAAAAAGTCCACCCTTTCCATTTACAGCCCTGGAGATCATCGTTTGCTGGGAAAAGATGAATTAGTCGTCCAAGTATGTATACTGTTCCCTCCTCTCCACGTCACCACTACTGTTGATCAATGCTTTATATCAGAATGTTGGCTAAAAAAAAACTATCGCATATATTAATATTATAATATATCACCCGGCGGCATTATTAATTAAACTAGGAATCTCACTAAATCATAATATTATAAATTATATATATAAAGTACCTTAGCTATATAAGAATGCTAGTATATATATACTCAGTGTACAGTAGGTTAAATAAGGTAAATTATACTTAACAGCTTCAATCTTGTTATATTTTTAAACCATTTGAATACGACATTTACAATACTATTTATAAAAATAGAAATACAAATAATTTAAATATTTAATTTATATAAATTTGTATTAACAAAATATTTGGTCTTCATGTGAGTTTTTTGATTTCCTTTATCCTACAGGTAACCCTCATAAATTATTTAATATAACATGCTCATTATTGATAAGTATTTAAGAAATATAATTTTATTATAAACTAGTTCAGACTTAATATATCGCCGATACAAACAGATCATTTCTTCTATATGAAGCTTTACTAACATATATATGGAATAATTAACCATCCCATCCGCCTCGTCAATCGCGTTCGGGACTGCTAATAACCTAAGCATCCCGCCATTCTCCCGGCCACTCCCCGCCATCGGCGCACTCCCCCTCTCGAATTAGCTCGAAAAAAAGACTCCCTGCAGCATAAAGCATTATCCTAACTAAAATTAGGAATATTCATATAATATAAGTATTTCCATTAATCAGCAAGGAACTTCATTATAATCTTCAACAATATATAGTCAATAATAAATGTCTAAGAAAGCTATTAAATAAAATACTGTGATAATTCTTTAAATACGACCTTATATCTTATTTAATACAATATCTAAAGTACCAAAAACAATAATAATATATAGTAGATATACTTTATATATATATATAAGGTAACATATATATATATAAGTTTTATTTATTTATAATTATCATTATTACGTCTATATAATATATATAAGTACTGTAACATAAACTATATATTATAAGTACAGCTGTAATATTATATATAAAAAAGAGATAAAGACTACTATTGAGTATGTCCTATAATATATTAAAATATATATATAGTTACAATAAACTAATAATAATAGGTAGGAGTCACTTGGTGGCAAAACTTACCTATAAAATCCCCAGATCTCATCATACAATCCCCGCAGTATGATTTTGTTTATTAATCTAACCATCGTCAATTCCGCGGGATAGGTTCAAAGTAACCACGAACCCTACCATCTAATGAAGATAAAAATACATAAACAGATCAGGCACAGGGCAACACATGGAACAGAATAGTATTCCAGGTTTCCGTCGCGGAAAGCAAAGGGATATTAACCAATTAAATGGGCAAATTATTTATTGACTTTATAATACAAACGACCATTTTAAAAATAGAACCAGGACATTTAAAACTTTCAAAGTCATTCAATAATTAATAAAATAATAGAATAAGAATATTAAAATAATACATAATCAAGAAATAAATATCATAAGTAATAACTAATAATAAATAGATAATTAAATAAATAAAAATAATAATAAGAAATAATAATAATAAAAAGTAATTATTTTGATGTTACTATTACATCATTTTCGGGACTTCCACTCTCGAACTTCCCGGACTACCCCATTTACACAATAAATTTTCTACGCGCGACTCCGACTCCCGACTCTCACTTGGGCACAATAGTGCGGAACACTCCGGATCTCCAGGGACTCCGACTCCTCAGGATAGGAAATAAATTGGCACGACTCCCCAGCGACTACACTTCCCACCTGAACCCTCCGCGACCCTCCGACCTCCCCGCACCCCCTGCATCAATACCTGTCTATATTATTATGTATTACTAATGATATTATAATTAGATAATATATATATACAGTAAATATTAATTATAGTGCATTCAGTATTATAATCTCTTACTATATAATATACGGATTATAAATGTGATAAAGTGAGTAAATTTATATTATAAATATATAATATATATTTTAAATTGAAACCACATTGTAACTAACGCACACAATTATTAATAAATAAAGTTATAAAAACAGTTAATCTTTACATTAAATATATATAATATAGTTATTTATTAAATATATATGTATATGTATAATATACGTATATATTTAAATGTTATTATTTACTTATTTATATCACATCTATATATATATAAACAAACTAGTTATTATATATTTTACAATGACACTCTTTCCGTAGATAAGTTGTAATATATAATATATACATATCGATATATAATATATATAAAATATACACTATATTAAAAATTGCATATAGTATATAGTATATAATATAATACTATTATGCTATATATATATTTATCATAAGATAGTGTATAATATAAATATATAAAAGTTATTATAATTATATATAAATAGTAATATATAAATAAATAATATAATATAAAATAATCTTATCATTGATTTATTTTTACCTTTAACCTTTTTATCCAATTTAGAACGCGGACCTAAACCAAAAAGGCGTATATTTTTATTTAACTATAGAATAACGATTGAATAATTTATATACAAGTTTTGGGTACTTAAGGTCAAATAACAAGGAAATGATATTTTGTTGTACTAAACCCATTTTCACCAACAGTAAAATTCTCCCCAAGTGGTGATCAGATCTGTTATGTCTAATAATCCAAACTCATCTCCTATCCTTATATTTATCTATATAGGTTATAAATATAATTATATATATAAATATATTATAGTATAATATTAATATCAATATTTATTATTAGTTACTAATATATATATAATAAAATATTAATATATATATATATATAATATAGCTATACATAAAAGCACTATAAATTATAATAATATATATCATAAATAGTATGATATTATAAATATATATATATAATTTATATTATAATTAGTATACTGGTACTATACTATAATAATAAGATAATAAATATATATATATATCATAAATATATAATATATATATATTATATAATGTATATTATTTACTATATCTTATATTATATATATACTATTACTACTATTATTAAATTATATAGTTATATTGATATAATATTATGCTAAATGTAATACCGAGTATTAGATATATAGTCACATACTCAATAATATATATATATGCAAATAAATAACTAACTAATCAGTTATCCGCGTACTATTGGGCACTAATATAGGCTATACTATATAGTATTTATAAATTTATATATATATATATTATATAGATATAATTAAAAATATTATTTTATATAATATATATAGGTACTAGATAAAAATAATCAATAAATTTAAAATTATTATATAGTATATTATAATTATCTATAATAATAAAATATAAATAATATTTTATATAACAAAATATATATAATGATTATATAATATATATATCTATAGAAATATTTCAATATTATTATATATAACTATATTATACTATATATTATACTGTATACTCTATTAGATCATATTATATATATATATTATATATATAGTATGAGTTGTCTACTATATCATATATAATATATATATTGAAATATTTATAATTATATATTAATAATTATACTATATATATTATTATAAATATATATATACGCAGTATAATTATATATATATAGTTCACTATATTCAGTAGTACTATACCTATACTTATACCTATATATAATATATATATATAAATATTCATATCATTATATATAATTTTATATATATATATAATTATAATATATAATATATATATATATATATAATATAATATATATATATATTTACTACTATATTATATTTATATATAATATTTAATATATTATTTATCATAATATATAGTATTATAAATAATATATTATTAATATTATATAACTTCAATTATCTTATATATTATTCTATATATATTTTCATTATAACTTTTAAATCACCATATATATATATTCTATTTAAATTATATATATTAATATACATATAATATATTATACATTATAATCTATGATATATATAAGTCATAATATATATATCTACTAGCTTCCTAACTCTATAATTATCATAGTTTAATATTAATCAATAATCTATACTATATATATATCAATATATTAAATATGATTATATAATAATTTTTATATAAGTAATATATATATATAACTATATATCCACTATATATTATATATATAATATATTATCTATATATATATATTCAATTCGCTTGAAGGCAAAAAGATCAGTAAGCCGACAGATTGCTGTATAAATAGATTTCAGTGTCACTAAAACCAAGAATATTATTTGTCTGAAAGGATCAACAATAGTTCTAGTCTTTTCTACAGCGATTTTTGACCATTAAATCAACCATGAAAAAGAAAATTAAATTAATATACTTTTTTTCTTAACTTTAAGAATAATTCTTCATTGAACTGTAAACTGCCTGAACATATGTAATATAATTTTATTAAAACAAAATAAAAAAAATATATTTAAAAAAAAATTTTTCCTTAAAAGAGTAAAACGTTTCTAACGTAAAACTCTCACTTTGGACGATGTCTTTACGATCTCTCAATTCTATCATTTAAATCCGAGAAACCTAACGCGCTCAATACCTCGCCTTGAGTAGGTAGGCAACCCCTCTGCTGTAAGCACCCATCTTGCGAAAAATTTTTATTTTAGCATACTAAGATTACTGTCGTAACTAAGCTTACATTGATCTTTCGGTCGATTCTTAATGATCTTGTGGATTCTACTTTAATTTTTTCTAAGATTTTTGAGGTGAATTATCATTTTAATGACCGATCGGTCCTAGTTACGAATATAGCATTTCTTAACTTTTTAATATCAGACCCTCTAGTTTCATGAAACAAATCTGAGCTGTGGATCTACACACAGTCTGTCACAAAAAACAAGAATTCTATTTTTGTTGCTAATAACTCTTTCCCTATTATCAGCTTGGAATTATTTCATTCATACTGCTTTTAAAGAATTTCTTCTTATATTTTTATCACAAAAGCATTTAATTTAACAAAGCAATTTTATTTCTAAATATATAAATTTTTACCTTAAATATTGACTACTGGGTTAAACTCGCAACAATATCAAGTTAGAGTTATTTAACTAAATAGTATGTTTTCCCGAGTTTTATAAATAAATATTTAAACCCAGTGTTGAATCCTCTAGACTCCGAGGTGATGAGCTGGCTATTCAGTTCTGTCCGTGACGGGTCTATGTTATATGCATTCACCGACTTCATGAGACTATTTCCTTGTTCCTCTGTGAGAAAAGGTAAGTAGCCTTTCAGAGAGAAAAGTGTGGTTCTCACTTATAATCTCTGTAGTCAAGGTATAGAATCTCACTCTTATGTATTTACCATCTCCAAACGGTTAAAAGGTTTTTCAAAACCTATCTTACCAGTAACTTATTTCTAATGTATAATTATATAGTATATATTATAATATACTAAGTATTCGCATAACTATTAGTATATATTATAATATATACATATACTAAATATATCTATAATTTATTAATAATTTATATGATATATTATAATTAACTATATATTATAATACTTCATATGCTTTTACTATCATTAAATTACAACCTATGCTCATTATATGTTAATGATTTCTTTTGAAAACAATATAAAAAAACGTGTAAAATAACCCAAAGGACTCACTTTTGTATTTAGTGAAATTTGCGTCATATAATAGTTTACCGGTGGGTGTTTGAAAAAGAATAATTTTATTTTATATAATATATATAATATTGTTTAAAGCTAAAATTGCGTGAGAAAATGATATTAAGAATATTAGGCTGCATTGAAGGTCTTCTCTTATGTCTTTAATAAGCAATCATATTTTAAGTCCTGATAAAGTCCATTATCAGAATTATTCTGATTGAAATAATGCGTAAATAGAATACATGGAGATTTAATAAAATGATAACCGAGTTCAGGAATTATTTGAAATTGAGCTGTCTATCTATTTAATACGGCTACTCTATGTTTATTTACTTTACTTGAGAAAAGGATATTATTTATAGTAATGAAAATATAGCATCTAACTCATTTTTTAGTTACATTCACCTCTTTCTTTTATATATTCCCTTACGTCTTTGTTTATCCGTTCTTCTTTATAAGTTATTAGTTAAATAAAATTATTTTAACTTAGTGTATTGTGTCTTTCACTGACGGTGGAATCTAATATATATTAATTACCAAGAATTTGTGTGACGTAAATCGGTAGTTTGGTGTTGGTTTACTGTGTGTTAGGTATTATTGTGAGTGGTGTGAGGTGTGTGTGTGAATGTGGGTGTTGTAGTGGATTGGGATATTTGATTGTAGTGGTGGGTGGTATTGGTAGGTGGGTGTTGGGGTTTGTGGGGATTGGTTAATATAGGTGCGCGCTCAATGGGTGCTGTATTTAGTGGTTAGCGGGGTATATATGGCGGAAGGAGGTGTTATGTACTGACTAATGGGCATAGGTGTGCTTGGTGAGTAGAAGTGGACACATCTAGTATGCAGCTGCCCCAATAGTGGGATTAAAGGGTCAAATTATAAATATTAATAATGGTAGCTCCTGAGTGTGGACGATATAAAATTGGGTATGATTCAGTGATGACCCGCTGGTATGTTGGATTAGATATGTATGCAGAAACATGATGCAATTTACTCAAGGTTAACCCCCCAAAAAAAAAAGTAGAGAGCACATACACCCTGAATCGAGATCCCTCCCTTGGGGAAGTACATCAGAATCTGAAGCAGATGTTGGTAAAGAAACCCTAGTACGATGCAATAGAACCCTTGCTAATGAATCCAGAGAATAATAAGTATAGTAAAATATGACTGTTAAAACTTTAAATCTTAATTATTATAAATCGGTGAAAATGTCAGGAGTGTAATATACTTAGTTGATTTGGAGAAGCTTCATATAAATCATAACTGTAATTTAGATATAATAGCAATCGGCATATACTACGTTTATAATGGTAATAGGGAATATGATAAATTAATTTTATATAGAAAGATATTGGATGATGACCAGTATAGCTGACTATTTACAGACTAAAATTATATAGAATATTATATAATAATTAAGATATCAAATTAATAATATATTTATATTATTATAAAATAATATATAATATATTTAAGTTATATATATAAATTATAATTAAAATATATTTATATATATTAATATTATATTATTTTAGAAATATAATAAATGGGAAAAATCTTGCTTCAACTCTTCACCTAATACTATGTTTTATTATACTCGATTGCCTTCGACTGATCTCAAAATGTAAATAGATATAAAATTTTAATAGAAGTAAAAATTGATTGCAAGAAATCTATTAAATAACTATTGGAAGGCCAGGAGTGAGCTTGTCTTCCTCCTCTCAACTGACATTGATGAATAGATACTCGTGGCTAGGGAGATATGTAAGTTTGATGTCTATGCATCAGTGACCTCCTCCTTTCAAGGTTTCTGTCAATCGTGTCTTGATGAATTGGATTCCTTTTGGCATGAGAGTACAGAGAAAATCCTCTTTCTCTATCGAGCTAGTGAGCGTTACAGTTCAGCTCATGGTTTGACAAGAAGTACCGCTGGTACCCTCAAGTTCTGTCCGCTTTCTCTGATATCTCTATAAGAACCTTGAGTACTGAGTACTTCATTACACTTCATTGCCTTTCCCGCACGACTATGTTATAATCCAAGAAATGTGTCCTCTATCTTTTATTGGTGCGACTCCTTCTTCAAACATCCTGTATCCATATCTCTATTCAGAATCAACACTTCATAGTATAGCACACAGTAACTTGTGAACACAAGTTTTCAATCCATGCGGGCCTACACAACTAGTTTTCTTGCAGTTCCTTTGTGTAGTTATTATTTCAGAATCTTTTCCCTTCTACAACCCTAAAGTTCTTTGGGTAAAAAAAATTCTCCCCTTCCATACTTTAGATTTTTCATCTTAATCCTCTAGTAACTTAAAAATCTTTAATGCTTTTTTTATTCTGCCATTCTCTGGGGAAGTTACAGTTTGTTTTTTGGTGAAGCTCCATCTCTTACTCTCGCCAACCTCAATTATTTTCTTCTTCGAACGTCTTTTAGTGCAGCGCCTTGCAGTGATAGTAGAGGTGGCGTACGATGCGATGGTCCTTACCTCATATTCGACCGAGAAAGTTGCGTGTTGGTCTGAATGTGCGCGAGGGTGAGCGATCGAGTGGCGTTAGAGTCGCTGGATGATCACTTACATGAGCCTACTGTGTCCCTTCCCCTTATTGGCATGTGCTTTGGGTAATGAAAACTGGTGTTGTAATCTTTCCTAGTCGTTTTTGGCCTATTAGCATACAATTCTTCTATTGAATATCTTCCATAATTTGATCAGGTTGTCCAAGAATATTTCAGCTGCGATTAATATATAGTGAACTGGTATGGTGATAAGCTGATTTATGCAAGAGAGAGTGAGCTTATACTTTCCTTGACCACTCTCATTGGTAACAACTTTAGAAGAGAGGTTGGTCTATGTTTCTAGATTCCGCCTGCTCGTCGTTTAGGCAACCTGTCTGTCCCATAACCACTGCGAAAGCTTCTGCACGATCTTGGCTACAAATGATCACCTCTCCTCGTTCTACTTATGCGTCATATCTATACATTTAACCTCTTTCCATCCTCTTCAAATGCTCTTGAGAGTGTGGCGCATTTTATCCTTCCAGTGTGGCTGTTTTACTCGGATTAGCAAGAGAAGGTGCTTCCGGCTTTCCTCTCTCTCTCTCCAGGGTGGTAACGTGCTCACAGTATAATACGTATAGAGCTCATCTGTCTCTATATTCCCTATCCTAAACATATAGTACCCGGTCGGTTTGAGGCAGGTTTGTGTCCTTGATGTTTATTTATGATTAGTAGTAATTACGCGACTGCGATAAGAGGTTGCTGTTTGCAGAACCTACCTGCTGTAGTGCATTTTAGGCGAGTGGGAGGAATTTCCGGATGCAATTATTTTGATTTCCATACTGAGCGAGAGTTACTTCTCACTCGACTTTGCTAATGCTCTAGTAATCCAGGCATGTCTTTATTTATGCTTTTCTATCTATTAGGATTTTACTAACTTCTTCATGTTTTTTTTCTGATCGAGACCCTAAGAGGGTTAGGAGCCCTGGAGAGTTTCCCAGGAACCCCGTATAACCCAACAATTTAACAAAGCAACAGAGTACACAGGTAGGTGAAACATATGATTGTAGCAATCAGCTTTTTTATAGTTACGTGTAGTTAACTGCAGGGCGTTGCAAATATGATATAAAAAAAAGGGTGCTTAAAGAAGTGCCACCTTATTGAGTATAAAGAGTAAATATCAAATAGAAGAACAACTGCCAAAAGCAAAAACAATTGCAGGTGCTCAAAAAATACACAATATAAAGTCAAGCAATACAGCATTACAACAAAGCAATCCTAAAAAAATCTGAAAAATAACTGGTTAAAGACATAGGGATTGAACATCAAGACATCTCAAAGAAAGTGCTACATAACGTGGAAGATGAAAAGAGGAGCCTATTGATTGATTCAAGGAGTACAACCTCTTACAATGAGAGATATGATTAATCTGAATGTAGATTGAGTAGAATTCCGCATAATTTGGAATACAAATTTCTTATAAATATGTTAGAAAGAAAGGTAAAAGGCCCGCAGGCACCTCTATATCTAGCCCAGAAGAAGCCGCACCATAATCCCTATTCTTCTTTTCTGGTGTGCAGAAGTCGCGTTTCATCGTAAATTGAAGGTCTCTATCTATGAAGTTGTGCTGTAATGTCTTTATATGGCAATGTAGAATAAATAACAAGTATCATGAGTAACTACTAGATTGAAATGTGGTGTAGGAACTTTTATCAAAAAACTGGTTAATAACGAACACGGGCCGAAATACAGCACAAAATAATATTTTATTTGAGATTTAAGAAAGAATTTAGTTATGATAAATTATTTTATATTTGATGTCTGTATTTCACCCGTATATTTTTGTGGAAAATCGTACCTTTACTAGTCGCTGTTTTGCTTTCATATTGGAAACCGTTTTTTAATCCTGTGGCCGAAATGAGTATTCCAACATCATAAGGTCTTTGCTAAGTTCTAAGAAGGAAGAAGATGTACTATTGCCTATATGTGACCGATACTGCGTACTTTAATAGGAATCTGATCATTCCGTGTGTGTCAAGGCCTTTAGCCTTCATAACAGGAAAGTATTGTTAAGCAGAGGGGTGAAACCGTGGCAATATATTTAATTATAAATAAATATCTTTTACAATGCTAATCACTATGGAAAGTACGAATAAGGTTATTCTGTTTATATATAGGTAGTATTAAAATCATTATGCAATTCACTTCCAAGACCTGGTCAAATAAATGACCTTTTTCATTAAATGATAAAGAATAATGAAGTTCATTGTCTCCTCAAAGAATGGCTTTGCATACAAGCAATATTTTAAGATATGGAATACTGAGAACTAACAAAACTTCACAAATTACAATTACACCCAGTCAGATATACAGTATAGTGTAGTGTAACATTCGAAAAGGTGAATGGCAATCCCTTTTTGCTCAGGCAATTGAATAATTAGACATCCAATAATAATATGAATAATAAGTAATAATAAAATTTAGATACTAAATAATAATAAATAAAATAATAATAATAATAATAATAATAATAATAATAATAATAATAATAATAATAAAAAATAATAAAAATAATAATAATAAAAATAACAATAATAATAATAATAATATGAGCACTAAATCGGAGGAAGTGGCAGACGATGTTGAATATTCCGAAGGAGCAATACATTCAGAAATGTTATATTCATTAGACAATGATGCATTTATCAATGCTCTTAGAAGGTTTATAAGCGGCAGAGGTAATGTAAAATTAATCCGATCGGATAATGGAACCAATTGTGTGAAAACAAATAAAGAATAAAAAGAGCAAATTAAAAATTGGAATAACAAACAAGTAAACAAAATGCTAGAGCAAAGAGAAATACAGTGGATATTCTAGCCACCTTATGCTTCTCATAAAGGAGGTCATTTTGAAAGACACATTAGAACTGTGATAAATATATTACAAGATTCACTCTCGGAATAGCCAATAAGGTTGATAGATGACCATTTGAATACTTTATTTTATGAAAGTGAGATCGTCATAAACAACCGCCCAATAACAGAAGTCACCGATGACTTAGAAAACTTGGAATCGACACCTAATCATCTACTGACTCTTAAAGGCGACATAACATTTCCTCCAGGTTTATTTCATGATAAGGATTGCTACTTATATAAAAGATGGAAACCAGTTCAATATCTTGAGATTTATTTTGGAAAAGATTGACAAAAAGATACTTGCCTTAACTGCAGAAAAGAAATAAATGGATAAAAGAAAGAGAATCACACAAAGGTGGTCTAGTTTTTTTAATAGATGACTTGAAGCCTAAAAACATGTGGAATTTAGGAAGAATTATTAAAGGTAGTATATACTAATATATATATAATGATAATATATATATTAATAGATTATATAGCATGAGGCGAAAAATGGTATTGAATAATATAATAAATAATATATAGTTAATATTATTCACGCAGTATATATAATAGCCCAATATATAATCCTTAAGACATATATTAAATTATTATTCATAAAATTTGAAACGAAAGTATTTAATTTCAAAATGTATAAGTATAATTATGAGTTGTTTATACACGAATCAGGAGCGCTAGAAGAAACTGAACGCTCACATCAACGTTTGAATCACAAAACCCTACTAAATTCATAGAAAAATTATAGAGTTAATGGTCTTAGTAAATTTAAATGCATTACAGTTTATAAATACTTACAATTCAAAAAAGATTATCAATGGAAAATATTTGCTTTTTCTTATATTTATTAAAATCAATATTATTTAATTAATACTTCTGTCAAGTGATATGTTTTATGACTAGTATGACAATAACTGATTATAATCCTACTACATATGGAGAGTGGCATATGTTACTTACTAGTATTAATATAGAGTAGCATTGAATATAGATCATCAGTAGAGATAAGAAGAGAAATTGATATAGACTACTTAGCCACGTATTATATATATAGAAACATTTGTTTCTTTCAAAGGAAGGTTAACCCGACCGTAATATATCGTGACTAAACGAGGACCCTTCAAATGCACGAACTAGTTGGATAATACGATGTTTTTTCTATTAATTTTCGAGAGGTGGAAGGCAATTAGGGCGTCATAGTTGCCATTACACATTTTGATAACTAAAGAGATGCACACTGAAGTGATATATATCGCGCGAAAAGATGGAAAGAGTCAAGCTACGCTCAGCCTCGCGGGACACGGCGGGGCTCGTCCGATAAGTAAAACTTGATTAACTAAATATCTTTTCACAATCTTATGGTATTAATAACATTTATAAAAATAACATATAAAAAAAAGTTAACTTGTGGTAGCTCTAGCGCTTCTTCTATTGGAGTTTTAGCTAACACGTGACACTGAAGGGTTGCACGAGTAGTGTTCGGCGATTTTCGATATCATGTCTTTTTATGTAACTTCGAGAGAAAGACCTAGTGCCATAAGAGATAGAATAACTCAGTTGAGGGACCTCGAAGAAGGCATGTGCTTCCTGCAATTCAGACTTCGATGGAGCAGGAAGTGCGTTAGAAAGATAAAAGACGAATCTGTTCTGCTTGACATGCTGAATAGGCTACCTAGGAGTGGATGTAAGACAATGATACCCAACGTGGGGCATGCGATGAACGTCCACCCTTTGACTATCACCATAACCTATTGATTTATCCTGATTTCTCGAGTACTAGGTAACGTGGCTCTCAAATGTTAATTGCTTGTATAAAGATTTATGGAACTATTTGATGTTTAATCTTTGCATGATCTTTTTAACTGAATGAAAAACCTGGATTGAAGCTAGCCTGCTAAACCTGCAATGGGAGAGGATAATAGTCCGTATTCACAGATTATTTTTTTGATAAAAACTTGTATATATATCTTTCAACATATATCTATATCTATCTATATGATTCAAAAAAACTCCTGAAATCTATATACGACAAGCATATACTTCAACATCTTGACATTATATCTCTTAGAAGAGAGGATAGTTCAAAAATGAGTATTTTTCTTCCAAATTTTTAAGCCGAGTTAATGGTCTATAAAAAAAAAAATAGGAAAAAAATATTGAGGGACTTATGATGCTGTACTTGTCATTTTGGATCATCTGAAAATATTGGCCTCTTATTTGAAAGAAAATTTTCTATTGTGAGAACTAACACTAATAGGCAATTATCCTCAGCGACATCAAATGCTGTATCTATTCTATATCTAATATTATTTATATAAATTTTATGTTTCATGCAGTAAAGAATGAGAGTACCCTGAGGAGCTTCACTGGAGAATGAAAATATGTTGCTCGTTATTAGAAGACTTAGATTATAATCATAAATGCATAGCTGTGCGAATGTGAAGTGAACAAATCTAGAGGCCACAAAAAATAATATCCAGACTTACGATTATTATCTTAACTTATAGAAAAAAGGATAATGCTGGTTACCTCCTTCATCTTATACATATTTAAGAGAGGACTGATGCTGTATTCTATTTAGCTATTGTCCATCAGATTTATTTTAAATTAATATTAAAGTATATAAAATCACTTGTCATAATCATCGATGACAGATGAGAAGAACTTGAGCACTGTACAACTTAACTACATTAAAATTTCAAAACTGACTATTTATAAAACCTTCATGATTTATACAGTCAATATATATCCTCCCAAGATCTCACAAACAACACGTATTTCTATGCCGTGAAAATATCGAAAACATATATATTTATCATATCAATTATTTTAATTTAGTATAGTTCCGATGGATTGGATTAGAGCACAAATATCCGAGATGATACTCTTAATGTGACAATTTGTAGGAAGCGTGTCCGCATAAGGAAACCTGTGTTATCTTGATATAGAAGAGTTCATTGATAGTTGTGCGTTATGTCGTTTACTGTAGGCGCAGAGAGTATATGCGACTATATTTCATGTACCTAGAAAGAGAGTATTTTTTCCTGAATCGATTATTGAATGAAGTATCTTACTGTTGCTGATCTGTTGAAGAACAAAGGGAATCGGATTATGTAAGTAAAGAATTTAATCCTAATGCTGATTATGAGAATTGTATCTATCTAGGAACTCATGGCCATACCAGTTGTATCGAAACAAATATATATTGTATTTAGTTTATGGATTTGCAACAGGCGTATAAATAGTATATTAACTAGGGAATAGAAGCTCATAAGTGCAAGCCTTAAATAATCATTGAAGTAACACTTAAAAACTACTGCTTTTCACGGAAAATTTTTATAAACTGATTATAATAGAATTCAATATCATGTTATTGCGATAGTGAGCGTGTGTAGAATTAAATATACTTAATATATTTCCAAAATACATTATTTTATATGTTATAATCAGCGGAATTGAGAAGTGTCGAGTAAATGTTCTCCGTTGGTTATTCAAACATGGATGGGTATATATATATAAATTTACGTTAGGTTAATTATTATGACAAGGATTAAGAATGGACTATAGTAGAAATGCATGAGAGACAATGAATGCGAAAAAGAAGAGAATGAAATGTGTTGCTGGCTTCCTATCCTCTTATGATGCGGAGGATTTGGTTTGGGGTACTGATGCGAACATCTGAAGCTGTAGTTATCATTAAGATTTGATAGGAGACTATTGTTCTGTAAGAAGAAATAATCCTATTGATATCTTTGCCAGTAAAAGTGTGCGATAGAGTAAGTCATTGGTGTATGATGTGAGAAGGCAGCAACAATCACTCAGTATGAACCACGATATATTTTAGTCCAACAAGCCTTCGACAGGTGTGTCGTTATTTTAATAGAATTGTTGAAATATATTGCGCTGATGCACGGTAGACAATATAGGCTCTGGGCTATGATCTTCACTTTAAGTTTCTTTAAGAGTGGAGTAAAGCCCGTTTAGCATAAATTCTTCACGTACATTCGAATCATTATCAACGAAGCGACACCAATGGCGATTAGCTCGTTGTCGTTCCGGATATGTCTGCTGGCCGTGCGTGTCTTGGCCTAAAAGGATCGAGAAAATAGTTGTTACAAGATTGTGTAAATTTACTTCTATTCAAAATGTGATTATCATATCAAACTTTCCACCACCAATGAAAACTCCGCCGCCCCAACCCGCGCCCATCACGCGCTCGCCACCAGTTCTCACTACTCTCGTCTCCCGATCGAGAAATCGGGCGCAATCGTCGCGCCACCAACTTCTGCGGTTGATCTTCAACATTGTTCCACAAGAGCACCCCCCATCCTCCTCAGCTTTACTCTGGGAAGTTGAGGCAGAATGCGGAGAGAAGATTGAACGGGTCTATCTGCCAGTGGCTAGCCTCTGAATAAGCGGACATCAAAAGTGCAACAAAATATTAAAGTAGAATTATAGGGTGCCAATTTTTGCCTATTTCTTGTTTAATAATAAATAAGGGCCTCAAAGAGCAGAACACTTGCACGGGTCTGCCTCAGTTGACCAGCCTGAGACGGTACGCGCGTTATGTTTATATTATTCGTCTTCTAATCTTTCTTTGCTGCTACCACAATCTAATAATTTATTAGATCTTGTGCTGCTGACTGAGGCATGCTTTATGTCATTCTGAATTGCATGACTTTTAGCATATGAATGCATGTCTTTAGATTTGCTAAATTGGGTTTTACGAATAAAGGCAGCCAAATATGTCTCTTTGAAGATATAAATGTCCTAAATGAAGCCCCACACAAATCTACAAGACGAAATCCTTTCAATATTTTAGAATACGCCTGGACCAAGAATTGTGCAGATCTAGCTATTCATAAGGGAAAGGAGTTTTTTCCCTCTTTAGCATCTTTTAAATTGTACATAATTGGGGTGGTGTACGGTTTGTTAATAAGTCAAACTTAATCCATTGAATATGATTTCCAATTACTGTAATTTCCCAAAAAGAATATCCAGGACAGTTTTCCTCGTTGGTCACGTGAGGCCCCTATCCCACAGTATGGCTAACGTCTAGCTTAAAGGGTTTTAAGATCAGATAACGGCAAGAGCTTTGCGGCAATACCACTTGAGATTCTGATTCGGGGATAACATTAGCGTAGAACCAGCCACTAAGAATGGGGGTTCGTAGTGTTCGAAGCACAAAGTGTATAACTTTATCAATCCTAGGCCTTTTTAATATATAAGCTTATCCATATTTTTCATTAATACTTTGTCAGATAATAATGATAATATTTTTAACCACCTTCCACTAGCTTCTTTCGGACAATGTCTCAAGCAAACAAGCAGATATACCTCAATACTTCCCAAGGAACTAAATTATAGCACAAAATCCCTCTTCTTCCACCCTACCCCACCAAGTCCCTCAATAATCTAATCATCGTAATAAAATTACCTATTAAAGATTAGACGCAAAGAAAAAGCTATTATGCACTAAAGTCTTAATGCCTGGTTTATAAAAAATACATATCTTGGGTAAATAAAATGAGGTTTTCAAACCGTCTTACGATTGTCTTTTTCTGATTTGTTGGGAGGGGGGTGTGCCAACAACAATTGCCTGATGCGATCTATACATGAGGCTGGCGTTCAAGTCTGCCAAAGTAGCATGCCCTCCCCTACATTTCCCAGCCTAACAAGTTTATATCAAGATAAAAATAAAATCATTGGCTTTTTTTTTCTTTTGAGTTTTAAATATTTAGTATAATATGTTATACTGATATAAAGGAACGTACATGGATGCAGAGGTTAATTATAGGAAACTGAATTGGTCAAGATTTAACATATTCAATAAATTTTTCATGAGCGTATATTAGTTCGGGCGAAATACATTACGATTTTATTGAGTATAGATAAATTTATTTCCTTAAATGCCAAATCAAAATTTTCACAAGATACTTTTGTTTAAGAAATTCTCTTAAAGAATGAAATTGTTATTAAATGTTCATAATACCAAACCACAACCCCTAAAAATGAATTGTTTTAGATAAGTAATTGTGGAAATAGTGTATATCTTCAATATACCGACTACATAAAGCCTACTACTGAGAATATTTATCCTGATTGCTATATTAGAACAAAATAAAAAAAAAAAAAAAAAAAAAAAAAAAAAAAAAAAAAAAAAAAATAAAAAATAAAGAAAAAAAAAAAAAAAAAAAAAAAAAAAAATCGACTATATTAAAACGCGAAACCAAAAATAAAGAAAGAGCACACATTCATACATATGCATGCATATTTAGGTACACATGTATATACTGTATAAAGTTCTAAGTCTAAAATTATGTAGTGTATACGTAATTTCCATATAAATAGCAAACTATTACTTTCAAAAAATATAAAATTATAACCTGGAAAACGACGTTTTAGATGTCAGAAAAAGCTAGTTGTCCTTTTTTATTTTTTTTTATTTATTTTTTTGTTGTTGTAAAAATATTGTATTTGAAAATATAAGTAGAAATTTAGGGTCCTATATTGTATATGTAAGTGGTTTTAATAAAAATAGGTGCTGCATGGAAGCTAAAACTGAGGCACCCGTCTCAATAACAAAGTGACCATCTCTCAAAATAGCCTGTATAAAATTAAAAGTACTACGAATTGCAAATATATACTGTATATATGTAGAATAACAATCTTGTGTTTAATAACTCATCTTCTAAGTAGCTTATAGAACATTCTCAATACTTATAGATAAGTAGTATATAACCACAAGGGATGAAGTAGTCACTAAATTTGCTCTATCTGATACAACTGGTAACTCTATAAAAAGAAATATTTCACTATAATTATAATATATATATATACTAATTATTATATATATAATATATATTATATATTTATATAGTATATATATATATATAATTAATAATATATATTATATAATATATATAAATTATATATATATAGATAATTAATATAATTATATTAATATTAATAAATTATAAATTATAATATAATATATATATATATATATAGAATATATAATATATTAATATTATGTGCTGGAAAAGCAGTAGTGAGTTTAGCCACTAAATTACATCTATTAAATATATAATTGTTATAAGTTACCAGTGGTGCGAGACGGAACCCAACTCAAATACACTTCACCTACAACTTCTTTCCCCAACCTCCGCCCTAATGAAAAGATTTACAAGTATTTTATACTTTTATGCTATATATAACTATATCTAAATTACATAAATTAATAAGGAAGTTGTGCATTGAAGAAACATCTAATTTTTAAATTTGAGAAAGATTAAGAAGATGTTTTACCTCTATTACACATATTATATTATATAGCCACATGTTAAAATACTCATCTCACTTGAACAAGGCTAGTATAGAGTAGGATCAAGTATTGACCATATATATTTCCTTTTACAATGATTTAACTCAAGCGTGTATAGAAATCAAATTTGCTATAACTTATTACCTCCACCAACTGATAGTATCATTATTTGTATCTGTCGTTGACTTGATAGATAGTTTTCAATCATTGCGCTGTAACAATTAAATAATAGTAATTGTATTGAGTGTGTTTCTACATCACTACTAAACTGTTGAAATTCTTCCCATGTTGAGGCATCCTATTATTATTTACTTGTAGAAGGTGTTGTTCTGTAAGATTTCATTTTTTCCTTTAATGGGTGTCGAGTGAATACTATGATGTAGGAAATATTTAAGATTGTGTGTATCAACATTGCTCATGAGATTCCAAAATCTCTTAACACAAAGGGACGTTCTTATATTGTGCCTACAAAAAAACTTGCCTTAAAACGGGAATCTAAAGTTGCAATAGTATGAAGTCATTAATTTCCACAGGGCCAAGCGTTTATCAGCTCTAGTTAATACACTTACGGATTCTTTCTAAGACCGGTCATCATTTGGCTCATCTTAAACAGTACTGCTTCTCAAGCACCTCCTCCCTCTATAGCGTTGAAATTAATGTAATACTTCATCGCAGTACCGAAGCACCAAGTCGTTACATTTTTTTAGTAATTTTCTTTCTACATTGATCATATAGTTAAGCAGTGTGATATGATGCTCATATTTACCTACATTATAAGAATTGTCAACTTTGGATATATACGACGGGACAAAGCCAAGATGAGTTCTTTTGAGAGCTATAAATACCATGCTTATTCATCTAATCATAATTAAGATTGTACTATCTTCAGCACGTGAGCTTTGAAAACGTACCTTATAACAAGTAAGAATATGAATTATTGAAAGTCGTTTATTTTGTAAATGTCTTCAACTTCATTTTGTTGCCATTATGAATGATGAAAATGGTTAATATTAGCCCTACATTTGATAACAGATGTCAGTATACAGATTTCTGTGATACCGAAGCCAGTTTGTTAAACATTAAACTTAAGTTTTAATGATGAATCCAACACAATCTAGATATTAAACTCCCGAATAATAAATTAAAAGCTTTATGAATAATTTTGAAATCAGTAACTTAATAAAACAATGAAACATCATTCTACAACAAGTTTTTTAGTTTGCTTTCAGATTCATAAGTATTATTTTATTATATTAAATATTCTTCATTCAATCTCTATAGAGATTAAAATATGCCGCGCAACATCTGCAGTCATAAGAATAAAACAAAGTAATCTCCAAGAGCTAAAGTCTAATAAAAATAATGGAAGAATAATAAGATGCTGATGTAGATTGCGAATATTATCCGCGTTCTACCTCTACAATAGAGATTATTATTATATATATAATATAGAGAGATATATATAATTAAAATATTACTTGAGTAAGGAGTTAATAGAGGTATCTATAAATAAGACTGATGATATTATAAGATAATTTTAAGAATAAGTATATAGTTTACTTCATGATAGATATAATATAAATATTAAAGTATTCATATACTTCAGATTGTTATACATTACACATCAGTTAGATTGCTGGATAATTTATTATAATATATATAAAAAAATACATATAATAATATATATTAATATTAATAATTAGTTTTCGGAGTCAGTTATGTATAACGATAAGGATTTATTGAACAATGGAGACGAAGCCTTCCTTTATATTATTATACTAGTATATTATTATCACTATTATCAATATCTAATTAACACACACTTGATATATGTGATATATTAAAGATACGTATTTCAATTATCATACACATCTTACTGTGATAGTTATTTAGCTAATAATATAAGAAATAAATTTAAATAAGATTATTCAAAACAAGAAATAGGTAATATAGTATAAACATAAAAATAGAATATAATATAGATAAGAGAATGTACTCTATACCTTATTATAAGTTAAGAGATAAGTGAGATATATATATATATATAATGTGAGAAGTTAGATATATAAAAGGTAATAGTTCATAAATAGAAAATATATAGTATAATATATAGAGTACGGAAGATATAGAACTATATAAGAATATAATATAAGGATAGAGAGAACTAGAAATAGCAGAGATATATGCATAGAGAGAGAGGTAGAATATTAAGATATTATTATATAGAGGACGTATAATATATATAATATATATATATTAGAGATATATAGATATATAGAGGATAGATGAAATATACTGATGATGAAGTAATATATAAGTATATAGTATAGATATTAGGTATAAACCATGTAGTAATATATAGTATAAGTATTTTATACTATGTTCTCTATAATAAGGATAAATAAGAAGTATAGAGAAGATAGTAAGATTATATATATAGTAATAGATAGTTATATAATAAGAAGAGTATAGGAGAGATGAGATAGAAGAAAATTTAGCTCTCTGATGAGGTTAAGCAACCTGATGAAGATGAAAGCGTAATGGTCATGCATAGATAGAAGATAGATAAACGAGTGAGATCAGTGATAATCAAAAATAGATGATTGTCTATATATATATATATATATAAAAAAGTAGTGAGGTGCCAGATTCGCCGATACTCCTTGGAAATGCCTTTCACTTTTGACGGAGTCAAAAAATGAAAGGCCGCGGCGAAGGATGCCTCGGGCTACCGGGAATAATAGTATATATGTACTATATATACTAATAGATAGAAGAGTATATGAGTAGTAGTATGAATGAGATGAATGAATATATTATTAAGTTTAAAATAGTTATGTATAGAATAATTTACCTTTTATTAATATACAGTACTTAATTGATATATTAAAATATATAATGTACAAAGTAAAATAATGGAGATATAGCGAATTTCCCATCATATTCTAGCAGTGAGCTATATATATATTATGTATACTAAATATCTCTACTCTATACCTTCGGAGAGATGAGTATTGAATGGCCAAGCAATTGGACCATTACTGTCTACCAAAGTAATATCCGCCCCTATCCCCGCACACCCTTCGACAGACACCTCGCTCACCGCACCATCACCGCACCTACACATTGTCTAGACACCATGCCTCGAGTCATCCTATACCTAGCAAACGCACACGACCTTCTAATAGAGAAGCACAACGCACGCATGCATCCAGCGAGTCTAAGGTCTCAGACACCAGAACAACCGCACCAAATCTTAGTAATAATTGGAATAACCACGCTGTGTATAGTTTTACAATTAATATGGTGTTAGTTGATCTCATTACCATATTAGTCTCTCGACACCCAAGTTTATTAGCAGGAATTGACGATAAGATACACATATCGTATACGACATTTCAGACATGGTTACTGGCTCGCCGCACCCCCGGAAGAGGGTTTGAGCTAGGTGACCTCACTAAGTAAAAATATTATGGAAGATTGACACATGCTGAGTATATTAGTATCTGATAGATAAACTTAATGGTATACACTCTTATCTTATAACTTGTCTGACGCCTCGTATCTCAATTTTAGCACTCCATAAACATTGAATATGATCATCTTAGAAGGACTGAAACTTAGTGGGCTATACTCCCTTCAATAGATCACTTACTTACAATGCAAGCCAACATGGTCTATAACCGGCGCGATGCTAGCACAATCCTTATATACACTGTGGTGGGTATGAGTGCGTGGCCCTCATTCCTAAATAGAGAAAAGTCGACCGCGTTTTCTAGTGTAACGACTTGACACTTCTCGAAGTACGTTCAGGATGGATTACACCGCGTCTACCTTTCTATACTGATCATCAGCACTCCATGGTGCTGTTCCTTCTATTCGGAGTACATCTCGATTTTAAAGTACCAACTGACTCCTGTAAGAGTTTGAAATGTACATATCCATTTCAGAGAGAATTGCTTTAGTAATGCGTGTTTCAGAACCAGAGATTTGAGAGCATTGGTTTTAATTGAAGAAAAGATCAAAGTCAGAGATGTGTTCCTATGGAAAATTGGCGGCATATCACTTATATGAGTTACCACTCTTCTTAATAGAAAGGGACCTAGCGAGACACAATGATACATACAAGGAACATTTGGAATATTAGCAGAGTGAGCAGCTACAGCTGATTAGCGTCAGACAAGCATAGAATTTGTGCCTTGTCCACAAAATCCATATATAAATTTGATCACAGAAGGAGTATGTACAAACTCTGAGATGGAAATACATACAACACATTTCTTAAAAGTAACTTCGTCACAGCACTGAAGTAACAGTAACGCTACGATCAAACATGAGACTGTCAGGGTTATCAACGGGTGACTTAAGCATGGAACAATTTCTATTACTGTAGACATCCCAAAACATATGTATATTTAATATTTACATTAAGTAATACAGTGTGAGTCAAATTTAGCACGCACCCGAGATCACAGAAAGCAGAGCCCGCCCACAGGATAGACGATCATTTGCATGTGCCATTGATTTTTGTAATGCTATGAACAAAAGTATACACAAGGATGCTATGTGAGTGAATACATCTAAGTCACTGATATTATTCATGTATATTGAGTTAATTTACTCTTTACAACCTCGTCTTATAGGTTTATTCTAATCTGTCTCAAAAACTTTTTCACATCACGCTGTGTGTATAACTCGCATATTAAGTAAACACTATATGTTATGATTATTCATTTCTACTTCAAAGATCTCATCAGAGCGTTTATATCTATATGTCTTTACCTTTATATCTAGTGAGTTAAAATATTTGATTATATTATCACATCTATTCTACAATTAATTAGGCCAAGTTTGAGTGTTTACTCATTTATAGAGACATCAGTCTATCTAATCATATATACTCATCCCACCAATATCTCCTTATGCGTCCGTTCACTGTCCCATTCCTCTTTATTAGGAAAAAGCAAGTGAGAATATTTACGTGGATTTCCTATATCTAATTTACCAATATATATATTGATCAGAAAGCAGAGACCTTATTACGGTTTGATAATAACTAACTACATAACTTACACACACTAAACTACTTTTACACTACTATCTTTCATTATCGATCTTATCTGTTAGAACTATCATACTTATTTCCACTCACAAATTCATAGTTTATATATCGATTTATTATAGTTAATTATAACACTAATATAACAATAGTAATGTTAAGTTCATTTACATAACCTCTAAAGAACATACAACAATGTTACATTAAAAATTTTATCTAGTACAGACTCAAAACCATTCACCCTGACCCATGCCCCATCTACCACAACCACCTCGTATCCTGCGAGTTGAGTCTAATATCTTCTTCAGGTACTCACTTTATCCAACTGACCTAACACTTTAGTAATGTATGGATGTCGTCAATCCGTACTTCCAATTGCTACTGAGGTACGCCTTCAGGATGGGGTATAAGCAACAACAATAATTATACATTTTAATATTTTTTCTTTGCCTTATTGATTTTTGTAAGTATATTTACTTACTAATTTTCTATAAATATCTTCATACATAGTTGTTTTTATTCTAAGAGTATATATTCTTTAAATTTTTTTTGCCTCTTCCAGACCTTGGTTCTACTAAGCATAAGGGCGTAATAAATAAACATAGATAATTACTAAGTACAATATATCAAAACTCAATAACTCAAGCCACTAACCAACTACCCCACTCAATCCACCAATAATAATATCATATAATGATACTTTATTGATACATGGTGTAATTAGTTGATTACTCAGTACTATATTAATGTAATAGATACATATAGTTTAATAATAATACTTCAACAAAAAATATTAATTTCCTAACACCAGTACTAAATATATTAAGAAATTATATAAAAAATATAATTTACGCTAAAATGTTTTTTAAATTTATAAAATATATTATTAATATATAAAATATATAAACTTAAAATAAATAAGTAAAAATAACGATAATCGTAAATATTAATCTAATCAAGTAATTAAATATATAAAGTGATATAAAATATACTAATAAATAAAAACACAATACTTATATATATACCCATTCCCCACTGCCACTCACCATTTCAAAAGTTTTAATAATTCGGATACTTCTAATAATGATTTAATAGCCAATAATAGATCATCAAAATTGTTTCATTCATCATATATACGATATAGTAATACATAAATATATAGGATATAATAAAATAAAACAATACAAACATTAAATAAGTCAAAGTACTTTTAATAATCAACTAGACTCAATCGAAATAATGAATTATTACTATAAAATCATATACAAATAAAGTATTAAATAATTCTACAGTCAGAGGTACAAATCCAGCTCTACACTCATTCTCGGACGCAATAAAATATCTATTTGAATTTATCATAACCTTATGAAAGGCAGCGACACCTTCTCAGTATATAGAACGGGAATCGATCTCATGACCTCTTGGTTGCAATGTGAAAGTGAACAACCACGTAAACCACTTTTATAACCCCTCCCCCCTTCCCCCAAAATTCGCTTAAAAAAACAATAATGAGGGTGAAGTTTTTCATTTTTAAGTGATATTAAAAATAATGTAATTGTATTATAAAAGTTTTTGATTTCGTTTTTGAGTGATACATTTCGTTGATTATTATTATTATTATTATTAGACTTATCATATCCATGTATAACTTATAGAATCATTAATAATTGAGTTATTTATTTGTAGGATATAATTATAAAACGTGTAATAATGCATTACGATATAATAATACTTGATTAACATATTATATATGCTATAATATGTAAACATATAACACATGTGAATTAATTAATAAACTATCATCACAACGATGATTACAATTTACGACACAAAAATATGATAAACTAAAAACTAATTCACACTAGCATTATCGCAATGATCGTCTGAATAGCATTTGAGGTCGATGTATTATAAATTCTTTACTAAGGATTTAACATTGGTTAATATGAAACAAAAATTTATCATAACTGTCTAATTATTCATACTGATCAACGAAATATGCGATAAGCGTATCACGCAGAAGGTGATTCACATGTAATAAAAGTCTATTAGCATTAGCATCACCTATATAACTAAGACTATATATATATTTCATTAAACCTAACACTACCTTAATGAGAAGAATTAACTATAAATATTTTGCTGCTATCAAACGAATGCTATTACTTATAATACTAGATAAAATAGAGCATAATAATAATAAAATTAATTACTTTCAAAAATATACCTATACATATATATTCAACTGTTCAATAGCATTTTTCGGTGCTCCTTTCCATAAATTTACTAGTATAACATTAGTTTACTTGGATAACATATAAACAAAAAATATTAATTTCAATTTAAACCTGATTTTTTATCATTATAGTTACTTAAGCCACGAAAAACGTAACATAAATATTATATAAAATTATCATCAGCATATTAAACAAAGGGAACTGTATCAAACACTTACCTGGAATATCATATATTCCAACGATATATTATGTACAAACTATTATATAAAGTTTTATATCACAAACAATAAACATAAAAATAAGTTCTTTGAATAAAATATATAGTAAAAGAATTTAAGTATGTTACTTGATACTACTAAAAGCTATGATAATAACAGTAATATCAACCACTCCGCCCCCTCCATTACTTAATCCCATCCCCTTATATATAGTACTACTCCCCTATCTCCTCTCCACCTTCCATGAATACTATAATTTACTGGTCACATATTCAAGACAGTCACTATTCGGAATATAAAATAATAAATAATAAGTTCTTTATTCATAAATGAAGACACAAAGACTAATGTAAACTGACAACCGTTTAAATAAAGGTAGTTGAAGTCATTATTATAAAACCCACTTCTGAGTATGACTCTAATCACTGAATAACTTATATTTAGTCCTATCAGATTTATATATCTATAGTTTTATTTAAACAGACAAATCCAAATATCAACCTACGCTATACGTAATAAAACTATATAAGACTATAAATCACAAACAAAAGTTACATGTCATTTAAAACAGTTATGATAGTAACTAAAACCTCATAGAGGAATCGAACAAACCTTATAAATTTACATTATTACCGTTTAAAACCAAACAAACATATAATCAATTTGAATTAACCTACTTAATGTCAACATGCGCTCACAAATTTAACAGCAAAAGTTATCATAAAACTCACTAAGCTAATTATCATATCAGACTTAAATATTAAAACTATCACTAACAATATAACAACTAAAGTTATTATTAATCATATTTACTAATATATTATATTATTTTAACATTATATATAAGTTCATCAATTAACATTCATTAAGTATTATCCTATAACATATCATTATTATTTTATTATATTATTCCCAAATTATATATCCAATATTGCAAACATTTATTAGATCATATTTTTAAGTATTTTTAGAATCTATATAAAACATAAAAATAATTATATATATAATAAATCCATATTATATATTATATTTATTATATATCTTTCTCGATCTATATAAAGAGACATCTTACAATATGTATTCATTATTTATTATGATCTTTAATAATTCCAGCATGTTAAAGTTTATTTGTAAAAATATACAGTACTATTATAAAATAATGCTATCATCATTTAGCTTAATAATCAATAAAATCAGATTGTAATATCAATACCACTATAACGACTTCCAGCCCCATCTCACCTCCCACCAACACCTCTCATATTATCATTGATCTATATATTATATTATTGATATTAAAAGTATTCATATTTCACGTGTGAAGTGTTAATCATCTTTATGGATTAAATAACTAACTATAATAAAATTATAATATTATACACTATATTTTATAACTGACCATAACGAATTAATAATATATGCTAATATCATTATTCTAAACATAATATAATAGTATTATTATTTAATAACATCTATATAAAGCAAGATATATATATATATATTCTATTGAATCTAAATAAATATATATTATAGTTATTATTCTTAACGATTACTAAAACTAACATAGCTTAATTCCAGTATAAATATCATATTATTATCCTATAAAATTAACACAAATATAAGTCGCAAAGATGATCAACAGTAAATAGTACATTAAGGAAGCAAAATATCTATATCTTAATATTCTCTATATAATTTCTTAATCTTAATATTCTAAAATACTATATCTATATTAATCATTTATATATTTATAATTATACTGTTAAAATATATTATTTAATATTAATAATTAACCAAATAAATTATATTTCTTAATTAAGTACCTATTACTAATGTTAATCATTATTTAAAAAGTAATAATTTGAAATTATATATGCTTAAATTATTATATATTTATACTTATTATATTATTTAACCAAAGTATTACTTATACTATCATATATAAGTGCTAACAATATTACTAAGACTCTAATTGCATTAAATGAATATTATTAAAAATATAAAATGTTATCAAACATCTCAAATATATCTCCTTAACAAATACTTTCTTTACCAGATACAACTTCAGGTACGTAACATCCCAATGTATTCCCTAACTTATTCTAATAGTATATTAATGTATTGCAAATATTACTTGGAACATTACTATAAACTCAAATTATTTGATTATTATTATTATACTCTTCTACTCTTGTCATAATGTTCTGAGTATATTATAATCTGAATGAGATATTCTTGATCACTAATCATCTTGCTATGGACTTCCCCTTATACTAAATGATGAACCAATCTAATTTAAATTATTATAATAACCAAAATGCCATGCATATTGAAACTATTGAAGGTATATTACTAACTCTTTATTACACTAATTTATGTTCATTCTATTCATATCATTAATTAATTATTTATATATAACTATATCATTTTAATCTTAATTAAATTAAAAATTATTATTATTATTTATTATCGAACAAATTAGCATATAAATAATTTCTCACATTAATAGAAGGATACAAAACCTAACTTATCTATTATTTTCTTTCAGGTTGCAATAATTAAAAATTACAACATCTATAGTACCAATCTGATTATTTCAACATTATATTTATGTCCAGTTTAGCACATTATTATATATAAATATATCTTTATACGAATTACTATCATTTTACTCTTAACATATATCAACACAGTGATAATTAACACATATGATTACTATATTAGTGTATTAATTTAATTTAAACTAATAGAAGTAAATGTTTAAAATATTTTTCAAATTATTTTAATATTCTATATTATTCAATTAATCTATATCAAGTTTTGTCGAAACTCCTTACTATAATGTGATCACCTTTACATATATAATATAATCTTAATCAAGAGCCAGTCTAAAATATTAATTCTATATGAAATTCTATTTGGACCTATGAAATATTAAGTTATTCTCTAATGTACTATACTCACCTACATATTTTATTATCTCATCATAATAACTCATAATACCTTATATCCATTTATGCTATTTCACCAATTCAATTTAATCTATTAATCTATATATTCAAGTTATATTTACTACTAAGATAGATTTATTTATTATCAAATAATTACTCACTTATAATCTATAATTAGTGATCTCATAAATAACTCTCAAATTATGCAATAAGAATCTATTTAGAACTATACGATTATAATAACTAAAATTATCAATTATCTCAAATTATTAGTATTCTGCTTATATCTATAATAACATCATCTGGATATAGTTAAGTAAAACTAGTGTACATTAATCTAATTATTATTATCCACTATGATTATTCACTCATTTCTAATTAAATTATAATAATATCACCTTTAATTCATTTCTATAACACAGAGTATTTCATAACGTAAAATAATAAAACCTGCTAATCAATTATTATATCTAATCTAATTATTATTAATTATATATTATATTTAATGACTCATTAATACCTATATCATTACTGATAAGTATACATTATTATTAGATCATTATGTGAGTGTTATTATTAAATAACTGATTATATGATTACCTTTTAATATTTAATACTAATAGATTATGTATAACAAATCTCTATAAGTGTGCTTTTACGATAATACATATAAATGGTAAGTTCTGAGCTTATTTATTTATTGCAATCGATCAGATCTGCATATACAGAGGACTAGTTGTTGATCAGATTATGGTAATTATCATATTATATATTTATATTGATTAATTGTAATTTATTAGAGATTAGAGATTATTATTATTAATTAATTAGAGTTAGTATGTATCAGCTTAAATTTTTACGACCGAGTGGTTAACACATAGATTGCAATTATTATTCATACAGCATCTATCTATTTCTTTTATAACAATTCGCTAAAAAGCACTTAACTTTCAATACAGTATCACTCCTAAACTTAAGAATCATTATTGATAACATTAACCTGACGTACGAATCAAAACACAAGCAAATTGTACATAATCGAAGTATACATCCTCTTATGAAATCATAGATTATTAAATTACTCTAAGCTCTTTTCACAAGCCTATCTCTCAGATTATATACTTCCACACATAGTATAAACAATCTATCTCATCACGTACCTATACTGTGTAAGGCCCTAAATCTGACACAGGATGTTTACTAGTTAGCTCTGTAGGCCTATTCATTTCGGTTAAGTCATCATGCTTCATGATTAATTATTACCAATAAGCTTTCTATACGTAAGGCTATCACTCAACACCATAATCTCAATCTATTTACTAATACATATACCAACAATTATCAGCACGACTCCCACTATATTTAGGTAGATCAACCCAGTAAAGATTGCTAATGTGAGAAGACCCATCTCGTATATATATATATATACGGACCCCTAAGTAGTAATATATAGTATGTATAATACGGTAAATTAAGTACACACACGCCCTAAAATAGACTGTTACCTTAGTAAACCGCTTAGTGAATACCATAATATTATATATATATAGTAATATAATATAAATATAATACATATAATATATATATATGACATATATATATAATATATATATAATATATATATATATAATATTAATATATTATATATTATATATATAATTAATATATTATATATTATATATAATATATATATATATATGTAATATATATATATATATTATTATTTAATATTAATATAATAATATATATAATATATATTAATAATATATAGATATATAATATATATATATATATATATATATATATATAATATTAGATTTATGTTAAAATATAAAGTAAATATAAAAATATTTTTAATATATCGTATATTGTTAAAATAAACTATATATATTTAAATATATTATAATAATATAATATGTATTATAATATATATTAGATATATAGATATTAATATAATTATATATAATATATATTATATAGTAAATCGTATAATATAATAATATATAATATATTATAATTAATATATATATATATTATATATATATTATATATTATTAATAATATATATATAGATATATATATACTAAGAAAATTTATATATAATAATATAATATTTATATATAAATTAAGGTATTAATATATATATATATATATAATTATAGTTACCAAGACTGCTGTTTCATGTTTACTTAATATCTTTGTTAATGAATTAGGTGGCCAGATAATATTTGCATTCGCCAATTCAAAACAAATAAATATCCAAAAATATACTATCATTCAGCGAATATTTAAAAGAAATATTAGTAACCAAAAGATGTTGCAATAGAACCTAAGCTTTCGGACATAATATATATAATGTAGTAATATTGCTGAGAAATATAAAAATCATTATTTATCTTTGAAATTTTTAGAGAAATTTATAAACTTACTTTTTATCTATATGTAATTATGTTAGTATAATAGGGGAACTAATTGACACTCAGCTACAATACGATGCTCAAAGATTAGGTCTGTAGCTGATGAGAATGATAACTTGGTATCGAAGAGAGTCACACTTACCATAAGTGTACTTGACAACATCTTATCGCGCAAAATCTGGTGAGTGTATTATAGACTTGTTTTGTTACAAATTAACACTTCTGAGCTCAAACTTTACAATAGAAATGAGCATGGATTGAAAGCGAGCAATGTGGATGGTGTTATATAGATTGGACAAGAAAGAAAAATTATATGTATTATGGAGAGATATAAGAAGACATGCAGAGGATAAGAAAGGATACAAAGGATAGATGGTTGAGGGATATACGATGAATAAAGTATGAAGTATATGTATGCAAGTTATTCGCAACTGGGTATATCTCTGAACTCGAAATTGCCCAGTTCGCATCATTTGAAAGATGATCTCAGACAATTCGTAAAGCGCAGCATAGAATTATAAGAGATGATTGATTTATTGAATGCTATAATACGCGCATCTTTGGTCATAAACAAAGCACGATTACTATAGCAGAGAGTGATTTATTAGTTGCTCTATGAGAATTGAAGGAGGGAGCATTAATAGATCACCAACATGATATATACAGTTCTAGTTAAGACAATTTATATTCACGACATGATGCGTGTTTCCCTATAAACTGTTAGTCATAGAAGAGAGTAATAGTCAGATACTCAATTTACAAGAGATTCTGTTTAGTATAGATAAGAAGATGTGAAGTCTCTGATTTGTGTCGTGTGACGAAAGAAGTTCGGAATACAGACTAACAAGATACAAGAATCAAGTTTTGACGTTATCAACTGCACCTTCCTATTAAAAATGACTTGTAATTTCAAACATCAGTGACTGAAGTTGAGTCTCGAAAGTTTTAGTCAGATTGGTATCATAAAGACTGTACAGTCATATGAAGAATCAAGAACTCAATGCGCTTATGCAAAAAAGAGAATGAAAGATAAGTGACAAGGAACTCAAAAAATCATTGTCCTAACTTACAAGGATTTTTGTATTATCGAGCAAAGTAGTGCGTCTAATTATACGGCTCATGCCTTAGGAGAACCTCACCTCTACTAGACATAATGATAGATATGAATGAACTTAATGATATATTGATTCTGCTTGTACGTCAGTAGCGCTTTCAACTAGTGAATGAATATAAATGAGTCCAAAGCATGAATATGATACATGAGCATAAGTGAACGCGTGTATAGCTAACTAACTAGATCATACCAGTTGTAGTACTCAGTTGACTATTTTATTTAGATATAGATGTCAGCAAGATATGATTAACAAAAGCGTCGTCAAGTAAATATGCTAGGCTCTGCATTGACGTCTATTACCTTCCCGATATACATGCATCTGATTAGAGATATCGGGATTGATGAGGCGAAGGCGAGATAATGTGAGGATAGGCAAGTGAATATATAGAGTGTTAATAATATGAAATAGATATGAAAGAATGAATAAGAATAGATTAGATGAGATCATCTAATCATATACCTATATATATATAGTCGGATGTTTGCAAATAGGTTTCTTAGCGTATGTCAGAAATTCTGAGAGAGATTAATAGGATAATAATAATAAACGTAATAGAACCTAAATTGCTACGTAAAATAAGTATGTAGGTAAATAAGAGAATAATATTAATAACTAATAATAATGTAATTCGTGAATAAGAACTTTAAATAACTGTCAATAATTAATAAAATAAGTAATAGTAAGAGTAATAAATAATATATAGATTAGTAGATAAGTAAGTAGGATATATCGACATTTCGTATTAAAATCCAAAGTAAATTTATAAGAAGATTCCGAGTTTTAATAGTTTACTTAAGCGGTTGATAAATATTCATGTAGAAAACATAGAGATTCTTATTAGTAATTATACGAGAATATCTACCAGTCATGAGTTTTTAGATCATAGATTCAAAACAAAAGTTATGTATGCGAATCATGTCGTTAATCAAGCATCCAACGGAAGGATTAAAAGCGCTAGCACGACGTATACACTGAGAATATGTTGAAGAGTATGTGAATGACAAAATAGCAGGAGCTAGAAATAGTTAAAAGTAGAGGCACACTAGCGCTCATCTCATCGAGTGGTATGTTTATCATTCACACCAACTAATTGATCAATAGTATACAACAATTGAAGAATATACACAATAGCGAAAAATTACCTAAATAACCGTAAATAATGTCATAGACAAAATGTAAAATAAAAGTACAATTTTGTATAATAAAAAAGCAAGACTTGATTATTAATATGAGTTGATCTCTGGTCTATCATGTTACCGATCCATAGCAAACAGGCAAAGACCTAACCTAACTTAACCAAACCACTGATAAACGTGACGAATCAACACTCTATTACGGCAGCTAACGGTAACCCTAACCTAACCTAACCTAAACCTAACCTAACGACCATAACCTAACGCTTGTAAAACCCTAGCTATATCTTCGTGAGACCAAAACGATGCCAATCCTCCCTTTAATAAACATCATAAATGACAGGGTATAATTCCAATATTTTACTCTAGTCTGACGCATTTGGGTCTAGTCCCCCAAAAAAACCCAAGAACAGCAAAAAGTTTGTTTTGAAGTATAATCATAATTTGAAACATAATATGATATATACATCTATCTTCACTTTAATTTATCTAAAGCAAAATCTTAGAGATGAAAGACTTACTAGACTGAAGATGTTAGTAATATATATATATGAATAGTAAAGTATCATAATATAGTACGACAATAAGATTCAGTTATCTAATATAGAAAGAATTACTCATCCGTGCGACGAGGCCGTCGGCTAGATGAGAGTAGAGTATTTAATATCCTGTAGTTACAATCTCTAACAATTTTGACGCACACAGATATAGTACAGAGTACTTATACTTATGACTTAAGTATCGTCTATACAAGAATTAGCACGCTGAAGGTCTACTATTAGTATATGAGTTAGTCTATACTAAGGTATCTAATCTATATATAATAAAACCACTGCAGAGATATTTAAATGCCAGAGTACTGAGTAAAATATTATATATTATTACGAATAATTGTCCTTTTGAAATAATTGTTTTTAACTACTTCTTATCTTAATTCCAAATTCAAAACGTTAGTATTAATAGTATAGCTCTACGCTTTTAGCAAAGTTAGTTTTCTCTCTATCCAAAGTCAGAGGTTATTGGAAATGAATAGTAGATTGGAGTGAAATATGTGTATATATAAGATATGGAACCTCGTCCTATGGCATATCCTGGAATGACAGGAATTTAATATAAATTATTTTTTTCAATTGTTCCCCCTTAAATCATCGAAATTTGTCTATAAATGTTCACTTTATCTGTGTTTTAACCATATAGCTCATAGTGCAATTTATGTTTTATGAGGATTTATATTATGAAAGAACTATGAATATTATAGTAAAATAAATGCTTATATTCTCTATATTCGTACACATATCCCAACGTAATAATAAATCAAATATATTTCTGGCTAACGACAATCTGAATCTCGCATACATAGATTCTCGAATCTAGCCCATTTTGGAAGTTTTTGTAATGTACTTGATGGAGGAACTTTATTGTATGCGAGAATTACCTTTCATCATATTTTAAAGTAAGATTTCATAAGTGCCTATTTTACGAGTACTGTGTCAAATCTATCTATGAACTTTGAAAAGCGGATTGATTGACCCCTGGAGAACTTAGACGAAATATACTGAGTAACAAAAACAAAAAAAAATCAAAAAAACAAAAAAAATATTTCTATTTTATATAAATCATTAACTACAGCACTACAGAATGTAGTGACATATATTGATCAGCATTTATTAATAATATTAATTCTTACATATTGGTAAATCAGCTGACTATATATTGATAGCTTATTAATTAATATATGTCTTAATACATAATTATAAATATATTTAAAAAATGTAAATTTAAAATAATTAGCGTGGGCGATTTATCATTACAGTATAGCTCATATTAATATCATTAAGGGGGACGTTTCCATACCCCATAGGAGGGCGCGAGGAACCCCGTGACACCCAAATACTCAAAGAGCTGAGGGTTCCGGAACCAATCACCGTAGATAGGGGTGAAAATAGTCCTATACTACCTGTCGTTCCCCCGTAGAAGCCTGAGAAGACCCGAACTTACCTGCCATCGATGACGTGAGATTTACCCATTATGTATACTATATGGATCATTGCCTTATGAGTTAATAAAAATAATTATATTTATTTTTTAAAGTTTACGGATCCTTAAATAAACTAAGCAGAAAACAAACTACAAATATTATATATAATCAATTTTGTGTCCCCGTTGTTCAGATTACGTGAATATTATATAAATGTCTTATGTGCTATATTCTTACTCGCAACAAGGTCAACTATGATCCTTCGAGTCAGACTAAGATGAAACTATATATTTGTTGTAAGATAAAGAGAAGAAAAAATAATTGAGTATACAGACTGCACCATTCGTATAAAGATCACAATGAAGTGCATATATATCGAAGGTATATAGTAGAATATGGATAATGTATGTCGTGATAATATATTATTCGTATAATAATGTATTCATAATAATATATCCCTATACAAAGAGTATATAATTATAATTATTAATATATATATTAATAATAATATATATATAGATAATATAATATAATAAGTATATTAATAATTAATAATATTAATATATATATATATGGTATATATATATATATTAGTATATATTATGATGTTGGGTTGTGTGAATATATATATATATCATGTGTGTGTGTGGTGTGTATTATATATAGTGCGCGTGAGGGGGGGTGATATATATATATATATATTATATATATAAATATAGATTATAAGAAATTAATTATATTGGAGATAGAATTTTAATTAAGCCATTAAAACCAGACGACACGTACAGCCAGCGGAATTTGCCACCGGTGTTCAGCGAAAATAGAATATATTATATAAGATACATATTATATATATATATATATATATATATATATAATATAAGAATGATATGATGTTATAGTGGGTTGTGTGTGTGTGTGTTGTATGTGTTGTGTGGTATATATATGTGTGTGGTGTGTGATTTGAGTGTGGGGTGGTAGTGTAATAGGTATATGACGTTAGTGAATGTATTGAAAATGATCGTTATTTTATCGTTCCTCAAAGCGCCATTCTTATGTTGTGAACGTATATGATAAGCTATGTGTATGAGACATGCTATTTGAGAAGAATATTATAAGCAATAATGTAATATTTATCATCGTATATGTCTGAAAGATCATCAGAAGACTTTTGGCCCCTCTTGCACTTCATACAATAGACTCCTAATCTACTGCTCTTACATATTAAAAGAGGAAAGTCCGCTCATCTTTAATATACTGGAGAACCTTCTGTGATGCTCTTGCGCGTCAGTCAAGATCGTTATGCTAATATCACTAGGTATTTATTAAAATCTGTTTAATGGCCCATTAGTAATTAAACTTTTATCTATAATTTCATAAAGCTATAATGCTAAGGGCAGAAAATTTCTTTTACCTATTACCCTACTATTAATACTTGAAAGTAGTATTATTAATCCTTCTTATTAATAATATAAGAAATAAAACAAGAGCCTTGACCTCTCCTTCGTCATGTAAATAGTTATTAATAAAACTTACTTAAATAGTTACAATACTTATATTATGAATTTAATCAAAATTTATTTACTATACTTCGGGGAGACTAATGATTTTTCATGAAAGAAGTATCAGCACACTAAAAATAGAATATGGATTATTTTCCGAAAAGCAAGAAGGATAGAATATGACATTCTTATGTGTACAGAACCCTTATACAAAAAGATAGTTTTGCTGTTTATAGAGCATTCTTTTCAATTTTAGGAATATAGAATTGCGACTATGAAAAGATTATTGATCACACTTGTATGCACAGGCGATTTACATTATAATAACCCACACTCTCTTTACAAAGCGCATAGGAACTGATCTATACTTAATATAGATATATATTAACTTACGGCAATAAAACTACTAAAACGATATATGATAAAAGCTGCAAGTAGCATATGAAATGTTCGTCTACTGTATTACTGTTCATACACTATATCCTCTGAACTCTGAGCAAATAATAGAGAGGATTAGATAGAGTTGATTATTGATCAAGTGTGCTTGTTTGTGAGATGATATAAGTATAGACGATATGTGATATTGACAATTAATACGAATATTATTTTTTGGCCTTATATATATAGTAGACACTTAAATTGTTTATACACTGCTTGTCTTAGCAGTCAGAAGCACCATGTACTCACACACGAGTAGCTATTAGTTATCTCGAAGAGTAAGTATCTAAGCAGCCTTATCGTGAGAGCACGAGAGTGAGTATGAGTTCTATCATACCATAAATTATCGAGTGAGTGATGATGAGGATGAACTCAAGAGGAACTTGTAGTGCAGTGCAGAAGTAATATCTTTCCCCACTAATAGAAGGTAAATCGAAGTTTCGTAAAGTTAATAGGTTGTGAAAGATGTCTCGAGAATGATATCTCTTCTGCTGAGCTAAATATTAACATGGAGAGCTCCTTTTAGGAAGGATTGAGTGCTTGAAATTCACGTTAGCAAATGACGTAACGTAACGTTCCTATTATGGCCTTCAGCATGAATTGAGACGTGAGGCAAGATGTTTTCCTATGTGCTGCCCTTTTGTACATTTCGGAACAGTAGCAAAGGAATGCGCATGTCTGGATCCCAAGTTCCGCACCGTCACTGGCATACTGATTTTCGCGTATGTCTCCTCTCTATCTTTGAATATGATTTTGAGAATATAATATTTGAATATTTTCAAATGTATGCTCTACTCAATCTGAAAATTTAATTATTTTAATTTTATTATTAAATACATATTATATAATATTTATATATATTATATATTATTATTTATTTTATTTAATGATATTAATTATAAGTTAAGTATATAATTATTATTTATTATATTATTATTATTATTATTATATATAATTATATAATTATATATTATATATTATTATAATTATTAATATAATTTATTATTATATTATTTAATATTTTATATAATTTAATATTATTATATATATTATTTTATATTAATTAATTTTAATTTATATATTTAATTATATATTATTATTATTATTTGAGAAAATACTAGTACTAAAGAGACACACACATGAAATATAAATAATTAACGCAAACTTTAATATCTTATAACTTTATATAATTATTATATATTTATGTTTAATGATTTCGAACTTTCATTTTTATATTATATTCAAAACTTCAATATAAGTATGAGTTATACTTTTCCTTATGCCATAAATTTACCTGTGATTCAAACATTATAGCTTGATTTTTTTTTAGTCATTTTTAGGTAAAAGCTAGTTTATTGTATATTATACTTTTGTAGAGTAATTAGCGATTTCTTAGTGTGAGATTGGATTATGTATTCTAAAAGTCGCAATGTTTTTTAAATCTGTTTAAAAAATATTAAACATTTATATATCAATTAAAAATTTAAAAAATGAAATATCTCGAAAAGACGACACTTACAGGATAAAATATACCATAATATACATAATATATTTATTATTTGAATAAGTCAGCGTATAAAGCATTATTACAAAAAGTAAAAAATGAAATAAAAAAACAGAATAAATTTTTTTTTTTTTTTGTAATAAAATTTTAATATATCTCGAAAGATACAACACTTACAGAAAATCACCAGTATACATATATTATGTAGTATAATCATACTGATTAGTATAAGCCTATAGATTACATAAAATGTTAATAAAAAAAATAAAAATTTAAAAAAAAATTAAAAAAAAAAAAAAAAAAAAATTAGGGGGCTCAGCCTAACGGGACTGATAAGAGTGAGTGACGTTTTCCATACCCACGTTAGGAGGGCGTATATAAACGTAAACCCCACGTACGACATCTACAATAACATACTATAAAGTAGCGTGATAGGTAGGTCCACGTAACCCTCTCACGTAGAGATGATAGGGGAAATTATACTGACCCTATACGATTCTACCTCGTAAGGACCAGAGACCCCGACTCCTGCTATCTTGGCGGTTTACCCCCTGTGAATTCTCATATATGATAAATAAAAAATAAAATTACATTAAAACTAGAGACGGATGATATCGATAAATATATCAGTAAAACTGGTACTATACTATATACTTTTATAAATACATTTTGATCCGTTATCACCTGACTATAATATATTGTATACATTAGGCATCATATATATACAGAAATAAAAAAAAAATACAAATAAAAAAAAAAATTAAATTCATACAATTTACACGCGAGTCTGAAAAAATAATATAACATATAATTAATATTAATAGATTATAGTATGATATATATAATATAATAATATTATATATATATATATAACAAACATGAATATATAACTATATATAGATATATATAATAAATATATATATATGATATATCATACCTTATATATATAATATATAGGTATATATATATATATCTGTATATATTATCATTATATATATAATATATCATACTATTATATTATAATATTTAATATCAATAATAGTAATTAATACTAGATATATAATATACTATTATAATATATAAACATCATATAAATTAATATAATACATATATATTTATATTATTAATATTATATATAATATATATATATATTAATATAAATTATAACTAATAATATTAATATATTATATAGTAATAATATATACTTAATTATTACTTTAATAAACTGAAAGATATAAATTTTATTCACTGCATCCTTTCAGTATCATTTCAGTAATTCTCAAGGAAAATAATCTGCAGAGATTATCTGTATCAGTAAGTATGTCCAGAACGACTACTCAATATTACTGGACTTGCGGCAACCTTATCGTATATAAATGATATGAGAGACTATAGTATATATGTATATATAAGTAATATAAATATCGAATATCTGTAGATATAATATAATTAACTAGCTATAGTATATATACATATGCAGGAATATAGAAAGCATTAGCGGTAATTATAATGTATAGATATATTAGAGGATTTTGAATTATAGAGTATGTGGGTTACGCGTAAGGATACTTATAAATGAGGCTATTATATACTATTTATAGCTACTATTATTATTGTGTGAGAATTACAGTTATTGCTAAGTAACAGTATAAGAGTAAATTATAATATATATACATAGTAACTCTTACATATATTAGTGTTGATAGTAAAGACTATGTCATTTTAACAATTAATCAATCGAATAATATATATTAAATAATAATTAAACTATATAATTAATAAATATAAATAATAAATAAATAATAAATTAATAAATAAAAAACATAATAATAATAAATTAATACAATAATAATATAATATAAATAATAATAATATAATAATAATAATTTAATAAAATCTATCAAATAATTAAAAAAAACTAAAATAATATATATATAATAATGATACTGGCAAAAATATACGAACCATCTATAATTATATCTGAATATTGATTAATATTGAAATAATTATATATCAAAACTCAGCAATCTCACTATACGATAAATAATAATAAAAAATAATAAATATATAATAGAAATAATAAATATACTTACGAGCGTGAAAGAGTAGTATAGGTAATGACATACTAATGTATTTGTTTATTTGACTTTGTTTATAGCACCTTTAATGTTAATCTTATCTTAATGATGATTATATAACTATTTTTTTACCTATTATCTCCATTAATTCATTATAGATTATTATTATGTAAGGTACTTTTCATATCCTTATGTATTTCGATGGCAGATCTTACTGCACTCGGATTACGGTTGTACTAATATGCATTTTCATGACTCCAGTCACTTATCTGATTTATATATATACAATCCACACTAATACAATACAGCACATATCTAAATTTATATTCACTAAGCTGCGCGTTGATTAGTACAGTACTTCGAAGCTGCTTGGAACACTTCACCTATCTCTCACATTGTGTGATCCGTTATCTCCTCATCGCGTGGTGTCACAGAACTCGGTAACCCCTATCATTTAGTGCGACTTCCAAGGAGACTAAGACAGATCCTGTCTGTATCGCTCATTTACAATTCGAAAGAGTATTATTAGGACCCTACTCATCTCTCTTATAGACTTAACTCGACACGATAGTCTAGATCCTAACAGAGAGATAACAAGATCATAGGAAATTCTAGAGTTTATGGTATAAGGTTTCCCCTTAGACTATGAGTACGCTATAACGCAGGAGTACTATATTAAATTTATTTAATCTAATAGGTCCATAATACTCGTTGCATTCTTAATGAAGGGGCATAATGTTTCTATAATAATTTCATTATAATTTTATATTTCAGTAAAATATTATCATATTATCTTAATATCACTGTATCATTGTTTATTATCTAGTCACCTATCTACGTCCTAATCATGACTAACTCATACATTTCGCTAAGACCAATTGTATCCCTATCTTTCCTCTATCTACCTATCTATCTATACAATAATTCTATCTCAATCAATATCGCTTAAGACAGATAGAAGATAGTATTATGTATCATTATGATAGCCACCCGCTAATAGCTCCTCTCAAAATTTTTCTATATATACGTGAGCATACACTTTAGCCTTAGTATTAGCTTTCGTTAATTACCTCTATCATACTTTATCTATATACCATTCATACCTCTGTTATAACCAGTGAGCTACTACTTAGCTATCATCTATATATATAGATAGCGGTATATAATAAATGACATCCCCTCTCAAACTTTAACTATCATTCTAGTGCTCTAGCTAATTATTATATTCCCAAAATTTCCGAGGTCTGTGCCTAAACTATTAAAGAATAGTTAGGAAATATTTATAAAGCTATCCATCACATGATCATATGTATCAATTTTCATTCCCATAAATACTTTCTTCTCTAGCAGTGTCTCT
>JABUQX010126750.1:0-12814 GCA_015478945.1 Trachelipus rathkii | reverse complement strand
GTTGAATTGATGTTTTTTGAAAGCTTGTTTTAGGTGTAGCACTTTCAACCATCACATTCATTTTTCCATGACTAGTTGCAAAAAAATCCTTTGTGCTACTATGCCATAAAATTCTACTTCATGACAACATAGGTTAATAAAATTGAATTTATTTTTGGATTAGGTTCCCAATCCATTTATAAAATAGTGAATTTTTTTTATTAAATGGGAATATTGATTTCATTCATGACATCAATAATTTTTGAAATGTATAAACTAGCGTCTTCCTTAGAGAACTTGCAAATTTCTTTGAAGTTTCTAGGTAATAGCCTTCTTTGCATATGTTTTTCCTATCCATCTTTATCCCTTATACTGAGCAAGTCAGATTGTCCAGAATATATCCTTCTACTAACCTCATCAGACTGATAAAAGCTCTATATTTCAGTAATGATATCTTAAGTTAAAACTTTACCCTTACGTATTTTAGGTATTTCTGGGAAAATACTATATAAACTTCTTAATTTCTGGATTTGTATGACATATAGTGTATTGTATTAAAACATTGTATCGTTTTCTTAATGGTTAGAGGTGACAAAATTAAGATTTGTATTCTTTTTCATGTTATTAAAGGAGTTTTTATTTTTACCTTTGTGCTAAGGAAATGTAATAAATGCTTGTTTGTGTTCATTTTTGTCAAACTTAGCACAAAATCATGAGATGCTTACCAAACGTAAGGAATTTCCTTAATTCTGTAAGGTTACTACTTCCCCTTCTTGCTGAATTTAGCATATGGGGCCTACTTATAAAAAAATGTTACCATAAAAATGGCTGCATGGTAGGCTCATTTAAATTGATGATGTTTCATTCAATAAAATCAGCTTTAAATCTAATTTCTCCCAAATAGATAACAACATTACAATAGTTGATCAATTATTTGTAATATAGGTAATTGTTTATAATAAGGGCCTCTAAACAGATTCATATAAAAATATAGTAATGAAGAATTAAAAATAAATAAATGATCAGTCTCTTTAGAGAAAAAAGTTACAATCTCTCAGTTTGAATTTTCCATAGAGACTTCTTATAAAAAAGGAATGGGCCTCGAGGTTGGATTTAGAAGACCGTCTAGTTCCGGGTTATAATGAATTTGTTGAAATTATACACAGTATACTTAGCAAGCTATCATAACCCTGAACAGGGTCCTAAACTGAACTGTTTAACAAAGAAACAGCTATGGTTGCCCAGAGCCAATCTCGGTTTGAAGAATACTTCCGCGTTCAAAGCATGAATGCAACCAGTATGAAAAAAATCGCTCGGAAACGCTTCTAATGAAAAAAATTGCATTAGCCAATCGAGAACAGGAAATTTGAGTATCTGGAAACGGCCGAGCGCCCGTCGGATCAGCTGGTAATTTAAAACAATACTCCTTACTTATATGTATCTATTTCATGAAATGATACGATATATTGGTATCCTTAATATAAAAATTAACTAAAATATTAAAAATTTTTGGCAAGCCATTTCCGACACATGTTTTCTTAAAAAAGATTTGTTTGTAAAACAAAAAAGTATTCTTTCTCAGCCCGCCCGTTCTATTTCCTGAAAATGGTTTAACAACGGGCGCTTGGCGTGATGTTTGCATTGACGTAGAAGTGCGCAAACGGACTCTGGAACGATGCATGTGCCCCTGTGTGCCCGCCCGGGCTGCAATCCGGGCTGCTGGAAGGCAACTAAAGTAAATCCATTTGGGTCTATAATTTACCAAATTGTCCAGTCATCCAGGTTGGGTCTGTTTTGGTTAGCTAGTTCGGGTTATGATACAGTATGTTTTGATTTAAGTATGCTGTGTATGCTTTCGTCTGTAACCTGAACAAGGATGGTCCTAAACAATATAGTCTGTTTCAGATTTTTTAATAAGAAAACTCTATATAGAGGAAAAGGTGTGGAGGAGCAGTGTTCACTTGGGCTCATGCAAATACAGGTATTAAAACTAAAAACTTAATATACCTGATGGTGGTGATTTTTTTTTTTTTACAAATTGACGTGCATTTTAATTTATATTTTCAATAAAAAATATAAAAAATAACTACGAAAATCATAACTTTTTGGCTTCACTTTGTTCGGGATGAAGAATCACTGTCGAAATGTGCTTCAGATTATTGATAAATCGATATCACAAATATTTGTTAACGAATATCAACTTTTCGATGCTATAGACCAGCGTTTCTCAACCTTTTAAGACTCACTGACCCCCAAATGCCAAAACATAAAGTTGGTAACATACGACCCTGACCCACCCTGCTCTCCACTCTCTCTCTCATACTCTATACTCTCTACTCTCATATATACTCTCTCTATATATATATATATATATATATATATCACTCTATACTTAATATATATATATATATATATATATATATATATATATATATATATATGTATAATAACAATAAGTCAGCAATAATATATATATATATATACTATGCCCCCTGCTCCTAAAAAATTGCGCCACCGAATTGCGCCTATGCGCCTATGGCACACTATCAATTTAGGCGCAACAATTTTAAAAAAGGCGGACTAAGCAAAGGCGCACAGCCAATTATCTGCGCCTATAGCCACGCCTATGAACAGGAACAAAGCATTTTTTTAACCTTAAAAGTTAGAACTTAGAAGCGTGGCAAACTTGTATTCATTCTAAAGGCAGTGTAGGCTTTATGCTTATATATGTAAATATATATATATGCTATAATAATATATATATATATATATATATATATAATAATAATATATTAATATATATATATATATATATATATATATATATTGGGATAATATATATATATATATATATATGTACTAATATATACTATATATATATATATATATATATATATATATATATATATAACTAGTTCTTAGAAAAGTTCTTAACTGCAAAATGGAGGTAGCCTTCTGAACTATAGTGCTTCAGACCTCCTGGAAAACATGGACCACTGGGACATGGAGGAAGAGGACGTGTAGATATTAATTTTAGTGTTTTAGTACAAAGAATTAATAAATGTGTTTCTTTCCTTGTAAAGCATGCTTTATTGTCGCACTAAAAGTTTGCTTTGCCAAATAAATTTAACGAAACAGCCACCGCCGCCGGCGAAGAAAAGTCGCAGGCGCAAAGGCGCTGATGTGAAGGCAAATAGGCGCTGATGTGACAAATATATAGGCGCAGGCGCTAGGCGCACTAGGTCCGACGGCATAGGCGCAGGCGCACTCAAAAAATTATAGGCGCGCCCAGCTCTGTATATGTATATATAATATAATATATATGTATATATATATATATATATATATATATATATATATATATATATATAACTATATATATATATATATATATATATTATATATATATATATATAAATATAATAATAATAATATATATATATATAACAATAATATATATATATATATATATATATATATATAATTCCTAATTAAAGATACTTTAATTTATTAAGTCTTCATTATTTTTATTTTATAAAGTTTTAACATTTTATAAATAACAACTATGTAACATTTGATTATAATTCATTAATAAAAGGTCCATGGGCCAAATTAATAGTGGAGTAATATTGGTGTGTGTTAACACTCCCTATGTCCTTACCCCTCTCTAGTGTTGTCTCTCTCTCTCTCTCTCTCTCTCTCTCTCTCTCTCTCTCTCTCTCTCTCTCTCTCTCTCTCTCTCTCTCTCTCTCTCTCTCTCTGTGCATCATCAAAAGGGCTAGAACCCAAATTATAATTTTTAATATATATATATATATATATATATATATATATATATATATATATATATATATATATATATATACTATATATAACTATATATATATATATATATATATATATATGTTCCCCATGTGTTGCAGTGACTGTGCACTGTGATATGAAACTCATACCAAATGTAACATACTTCATACGAATGCTTATGCCCTGTAGGATCTTTCTACTCGGTATACATATACATAAAGCAGCACCAAACTCATAGCAAATTTAACGCTGCTTCATGTGGATAACGTTGCCCCAGCGGATCTTCTCATACCTAGTATACTATCATGAGCAGCGACAAACTGACCCTCAATGTACCACTACTCTATGCAAGTTTCATGTTCTGTAGGTTCCTTCCTGCAGTATATGATTCAGGTATAGAATGAGTGGCCAATTGGGATTGCCCTGTTCCTAAATTAATGATTATTGTTTTTTGTTTTTATGGGACAGGGGTCCGTCTAACTTATGTGAGACTGGGATTAGGAAAGTAAGAGGCGAAAACTACAAAACTTGTTATCCTTTAAACCCTCGAACCACCTATCAAATTACTCAGTGGCAGTCTTCAATATATATATATATATATATATATATATATATATATATATATATATATATATATATATATATATATATATATATATATATATATATATATATATATATATAAAATAAGTATGTTCACACATATGAATATATATTAACAGATGTATCCGTATGCGCCTATGCCATGAACACTAGTGCCTAACGCCTCAATTTGTGCGTCAGCGCCTATTCGCCTTTGCGCCTACGACTTTTCCCGGCCGGTGGCATTTGCTAAATTTATTTGCAAAGTAAACTTTAGTGCGATAATAAAAGCATGCTTTTATAAGGAAGAAAAGCACATTTATTAATTTTTGTAATTAAAACACCGTAAACTAATATCTACACGTCCTCTTCCTCCTCCATGTCCTTGTGGTCAATGTTTTCCCCCAGGAGGTCCAGCACGAGCGCTGAAGAAGTTGAAAATTTTCAGAGCCATAGATTTGCCTAATTTATTTGTGGTTGAGAACTACTGACACTTGTTATACATCTTCCCAACAAATCTCTCTATCTATATATATATATATATATATATATATATATATGTATATATATATATATATATATATATATATATATATATATATATATATATATATATATATATATATATATATATATATATATATATATATATATATATATATATATATGTCGAAATTTGCTTTAACCTACGATAAATTGGGGGAGATATTGAGCGAATAAAAGGGGTAATATGCAGCCCCCCTCCCTCTCTCTCTAATTTTTATTCCCCCTTTTTCTTATAAACGTAGTTAAGGAGTAAATCGACTTCTGTCTGTCTGTGTGTTCAATCCGCGTATAGGTAAAGCCTTCCTACAGGATAGAACACACAAACAAACACCAAATAATAGATATAATGCCTTGTACAAAAAATGATGTAATTTAATTACGATTATAATTTTGTAGTGTGAAGAAGGAAGGCCTCCACCGCCCCCTCATTATCTTCTAATAAAATATTTGACGCACATACAGATGCGCACTAAACATGCGCACATATATATGAACCAATCAAATTACAAGATAAGAGGAACCCTCTTGGAAATGTACAGAAAATCTCCAAGATTCCTTCAGAAGGAAATAAGGTGTACAGAAATTTGAGGAGAAAAAAAAAACAGGACAGCGTGTTTTATGTATCTCCAATAGATGAGACTGAAGAGATTTCAAGTATCATCTAAACTACTCTAGTAGGATAGTTAGAGAGTGCTTGTTTCTTCACAAATACAAATAATTAATCTCGTGTGTATAAACCAACGAATGAAGAGCTTACCTGGAAGTTCAACTCACTAGATTCATACCAACACAATGACGTACTTACGGAACTCGAATTACAAAGCAAGCAAGCACAATTCTAGATCACCATTAACTAACAACATGCAATTAGAAATTACACATAAATGCACTAAATTAATAATTAATAAAAGGTTGAAAATGTAATTAGGCCTCTGCTTCAAATAAGATTGAAGAGACAAAGGCAAAACACAAACACAGCACTCAAAACACGGATACACCGTGTAAGCAGCGAATGCGATCAGTAATAGGACCCACATGCGACTGAAAAAAGGGGAGAATAAAGGGTGTGCCATTGGGCATTGGTACCAAGGTGTTGCAATCTTTGGTAAAATGCGATGACCTCAATCTCGGACGTGAGAGAATGGGCATTTTAAACAAATCCTGATTGCAAAGGTACCCCCTTTATTGTGAAAAGGAAATTCTTTAGCTTTATAACTCCCTCATTCTGAAACAAGGAAGCTTGAAACTATAGCGCAGAAAAATAAGAAAAATAATAATAATAATAATAAAAAAACAATGGTCGATATTTGAAAAATCGTCGACATTAAGCTCCCACCGAGAGAAGGGGAAAAAAAGGTTTATTGAAGACTATGTTTATAGTATTGCAATAAAGAGGAAATATTTAAAGGATTCCATTCTCTTCCGGGAGAATTATGGATGACAAAAAAAAAAATGGTTTACTTGAGATACAACCCCTGTAACCTCAACCCATTAAAGTCTCAGTCGCGTTTGTAGGACGCTCTAAATTCTCAAATGATGAATAGCATATAAGATACTGAATACTCCGTTTCCATCGTGCTAATCCAACCCTTTAAATTGTTTGGATAGTAGACCATTCAAAGAATAACAATTGTTTAGCTCAACCAACAATAAATACCCCCCTTCGAAGGGGACGTGGTCTCTGGGAACGCCCTTCGACTCCCCGAAAAGAAAGGGATGGTTGAGTATGAAAATGAGATTGTCATTCCTTCATATTCAAGAGGAAATATATAAAAGAGGATATCACCCCTTTAATGTCCGGAAAATTTCTTCATCCGTAATCATATTGCATGGTACGCCCATCCAAACGTCTAGGGAAACGTGACTAACAAGAAGGGGTTTTAGGATAATTCAGTTCTTAAAGTGAGATATGATAAAAAAAAAATGAACGTCCTACAATTGCCCTGAAAGCTTCGAAAGGTTTGTAGGCTACAGCGAGCTTAAAATTTTAGGTTTGTACCATGTTTAACGCAAATGTCATCCAACTCCCCCCGAGTACAAGGAAGCCAAGAAAAAAGTTCTACAGTTGTGTCTATGGAGCACAAGATAAAAAACGTTACTGAGCAGTGTACGTAATGTATAATTGTAGAATATTTTATATATGTCTAAAGACACAAAAAAAAGAATGTTTAGACTATTCTTCATCTGAAAGAAAAGCCTTAATGCATTGTTTCGCTAGAATGTTTAGATAGCTTGACGTGTAGTTCTCTCCGGTTGGGAACCAAATGTCGATGTAGGTTCCTCTAATAGAGGACTCTGTACAATTAAATTAAAAAATTAATTTAGAGTTATGGATTTCTAAAGGGTAATATGATGCACTAGTATAAGCTCGAGTGATCTCACTACTCAATTTCTTTATATTTAAATGAAAACTGATATTCGAACGTACCCATCAGTAAAGATGAAGTGTGATAAGGGTTTTTTAACTTATGTCACTTATATTCCATTTCAAACGAATGAGACCTTGATCTATCTCTCCAACCAAAGACTACATCAACGACAAGCAATGTTAGAGATATGGCCAGAAACATACCAAGAATTATGCTTAGTAATTAAGATAAATAGTTCCTTACTCCAATATGCACACTGGAATTTATTGGAAAATAAAGCGATAAGCGTATTATCCGATACCTACTTTAATTTTAATTTAAATCCAGGTATAGTCGGTAAAGTAAGTTCCGACTCAATATAAGCTCTCTGGTAAATTAAGAGTAGAGTATATTGTTAGATTTATATTAACCCACGAGTTATAGGTATAAAAATACTAGTGTGAATGAGTGATCAGAGGCATTCCTTACGCATAATTGAGTGATCTCGTTTCCTTCCATCTATGGCTATCTGGGTTATGCACTTTAGGAGGAAACTGCTGTTTCTCCACTCCTATCTTCATCGCTTAAAGTTCGGACGGAAGGATATTCCCGCTCCGATTTCTTCTTTCAACGTTTTGAGTATAGATAGTATAACATGATGAATATTACGAGTTTAGGTGTCATCCTTTATTAGTAAATAGAGGAATTGTCGAGATTCAAAATCGTACATAGTAGACAATAACTTAATATAAAATATATATAATTCGGTCACGTATACGATTATATTTGATTAAATACGTAATATCCTAGAAAACCTTAGTAGACCACTGTATGAACTCTTAATGTGGAAACAAAGGATAAGTATGGTAATTACCCCTCCAAATAAAATATTTACATACAGTGAAATCCATTAGGGTTGTGATTACCGCCAGGGACACGGATATCTCTATATGACTTCCAAAAATTGGGATATTAAGAAGACAGATCCAGAAGCCGAAATAGAACATCCCTATTGTCATATCTGTACTAATCATAGTCATATATATACTGGTATTTCCAGTTATGGGAATTAAGGGTTGGCTTAATTTAACATGATGTTAACTTACGTAAGCATCTCATATGTTGTCTAGACCAATCCTATAAGGGATTAATTGGAATTATACTGTTAGGGTTAAAGGTATGATTGTATAATCAATATACAAAACGATTAGACAGAGATGTTGGATATAGGATGCACTATCATTTCCGTCTTAATATTTTAATAGTCACAGACATCATCGACATGTAACATGGCGAGGTAATAGGTCATTTTGATTGATGCCTTAGTTATAACAAGCTTAATTAACGTTTAATTATATGGTAAAGTGAGGAACAACATTGCAATGCTCTCACCACCAGAGCGTGAGATTACGAGACTGCCGTTGCGAGGCGTATTGATCATTTAAATAAGTACGTTCTTACTAAGTTATAGTACTTTGTTCACTATTTATTAAAACGGGATAAGCTGCTAATGGTTAAATATCATATCTCCTCATAATTTGTCTAGAGTGGAGTGTTTGTCACATTCGATGTAGTTGTCACATGGGATGAGGACTATAGCGAGGTATGTGTTCTGTGGGAAACGATTATGCACCTCTGGCTACTGAGTTCCATTTTGGACGACAGATAAACACTACATGATTGATCTGTTGATACCTGGAAACAGCTATATATATAAAATTCATAATGGACCTTTTGGGTATTTGCAATTAGAATACTTATCTTTTGCTCAAATAGCCATTAATACATCATATTTTCACTCCAACCTTGTAGGTCATAACTTATAACAATCTACATGTATATAAATTGTCTCAATTCTGGTGTCGAAGCATAGAACCAACTAACTCGATAAGTGATTAATGCTAGGTCCTTACAAAATCTACTAATTTAATTATGATCATTTATATCTAACCTCAGTTAATTATTTCTGATACTTATAGGTGGGGGCCTGACATTTATTGAAGCAGGTTTACTTTTACTGATAAGTAAAAATAGTAAGTGAGGATTTATTCCAGTAGTCTAAAATTTAGATTGAGGCTTCGGTTGGGTCTCACTGACGGACATGCATGGTTTGTTTGTTGTAGTTGATTTTGTTGTAGTGAATAGATATGTTACTTCCTTTATTAGATGTTTTTACCTTTTGAGTCTCACTATAGCATCCTTCTTGAATTTCGGATAGAATATAATTAGTCTAGATTGCTTTTCCAAAAAAGATGATATATGGGCCTATGATTACTACACATCTCCTGAGAGAAAGTCTAGAGTCCAAAATTTTCTTTAGGCGACTTGCCCACAGTGATATATATATAGTATTACTATTATGTTCACTTATGATAATCTCCTGGGGTATTTTCTGAGCTAGGAGGGAACCCAGAATGATTGAGCAACTCTTTTGCAATCCCAACCATTCTCCTTATTCTTAAGGATTCTACATAGCAGAACAATCTGCTTTTAAACCATATACATTAGGTTCAGACTTACATATATTAATTTATATTACAGGAGGAGACAGTCCAACTAATATTTCAAAATATAGCGTTATACTCAGTATATGTAATGACCTTTGCTTATGTTGACCAAAAGGCATTTTTGAGTACTGTTTATTCTAGTTAACAATCTACTTAGGTAAGTTCTGTTACTCGATACCCGTATAGTGAGTATTCCGGTAAACTTTAAGTTGTTTACAATTATGTGCAGTATATAATGTTCCCTCCCATTAACGCAGTCGATAAACTAGACGCCATAGTTCAATCTAATATTGATTACCTCTAATAACAAACGTGACATATTACTGCTATTCTTGATCTTCAAAATCTGGTCGCACTAAAAATGCATTGAAGTAGTTCAAAATTTCCGTCAATTAGTGGTAGCTTTTTAGTAGGAGGCCTAAAAAGACCGAAGTTATGGTTGTTGATGACCCTAGTCCCAACAACCACCCAGACCACCAACCTAACCTCACGTCGGAACAACAAGATCAAGCTAACGCTCTCCTCGTCCTTCGAGAAACTGAACGTACCTAAACCATATTACATATAGCTAGTATATTCTCAATTAGAGTATCACGAGCAATAACAATTCCTCAAGCACAGATTTATTTGTCTTGCCATGATCCGATCCGAATTGATACTCATATTATAACCACCATCAATGTACAGTATCTCTAAGCAATGAAAATAGATATGACCCGTCAAAAGCGAGGCTCTTGAATAGATTTTATGTACAATCTTCTCGTCAAAGTTATCACTAGAGTGTCGTATTAAATATAAATGATAGACTAAGTGTATGAGAAGTATAGAAGTGACATGAGGAGAAGCAAGCTCAGGAAGACATGACTAAACTATATATTACTATACAAGTTCGGGATAGAGGCCATGCAACTGACAGGATTAATACTAATATGAGGTACTAAATACAGATACTCTCGTTTTGCGTCCCTTGAGTTCTCTCGTGTCCGTTTGAATCCACATTATCTAAAATCAAATGCTCCCATAACTACAACACGAGCTGATAATGACTAACTAAGAACATCCTGTGGCGCGCACTACGCGAAAATAGTATCCACCCGCGACTCATGTTAGGCCAGTATTCGCAATCTCGTGAGGAATTATTGATCTTATCGGTGGATAAATTTCGTATACCGATACAAGGAAAACTAATTCACTTCTTATTCGAATGCCTGCTCGAATATGAAAATACGGTCATTAGGGCTCGGACCGCCTTTGTCGCCTTCACAAGAGTCTTATAGCAAATCAACCCTATTGAGAATGATATGTTATATTAAACCAACCAAAAAAAGGGAAAAGTATAAGATGATAGCAAAAATAATTTAAACTAGTACGTTATCCACCAAAGGAATCACTCAATACGAATGCAAAACACCGTACCATTCATGTGTCTACGATCATCGATACTAATACTGTAAAGCCCAAAAATACAGTAACACAAACATAAAAAGAGCAACACAAAAAAATTACTCTAATAATTACCTCGCGCGATGAATAAATAAAACCAAAAAAATTAATGTCTGACATATCCACAAAGCGAAGTTAATAACTAGAAACACAATTAACAAACTCTCAAGCAAAAAACATATAAAAAATGAACATTCAAAAAACAAGCTGATGACTTAGATCTTAAATGTATATAAAACAAGAAAGAAAAACAACATAAAATCCAAATGATAAATACTGTAAGGTACCTATGTCAATATGCAATGAATGTACATTATCCATTAGAATAAAAAGGACCAATAATTAATAATAAATAAAATAACTCCACTATAACTAAATAATAAGAATAAAAAATTAATAAATCAGATACACAAATAAATAAAGTTAATAAAATAAATAATAAAATTAAGACAAATGAAACGGTGGGATGAATTACATAGAATAAATAATAAATAAATATAATAATATAAAATACAAAAAAAAAACACTGAAAATAATAATAATAATCGCACAACAATAATAAAAAAAGAATGAAAAAAACCAACATTCCTAAATAACAAAACACACACAAACCAAATAAATAGCTCTCCGGCGTCCGTTCGTCAATGCAAAAATAACTAAAATATGCAAAATAAAAAAATGCAAAAAAACACCAGAACAAAGCTACAATGGTAGTGCTCAATGGAAAAGAGAGAAGAGAAAAGTAATATATGAAGAAAAACACACTTACAAGGAGGAAGATATAAAATCATCATGAATAGTAGTAGAGGAAGAGCAAACTTAATATTTAAAAAAAATAAACAACTCCACACGTCTATCAAAAGAACCGAAATAAGATAAAGACAGTGAAACTAAATGTTTCTGTCACTCATATCTACTAAACTATAGGCCAAAGGCCAGAAATCTAAATGAGAAAAGATAAAGATATGAAAAATAATAATAATGAAATAATAATAATAATATGTAAGATAATAACAATAATAATAATATAAATAATAAACATATAGGCTTAACAAAAATATGGTTACTAAATGAATAATTAACATATAAAATAAAACTCAAATAAAATAAAATAAATAAATAAAATATAAAGCCTATAAACTAATAATGAAGTCTCGTTTTCAAGTGAACTAACTAAAATAACAAAATAAATTAATAAATAAAATAAAAAATAATAATTAATAATATAAAAATAGATAAATAGCTACGAAGAATATAATAATGAATCATAATAAATAAATAATTAAATAAGAATAATAATAATAATGTAATAATAATAATAATAACTTACCAAATATCTAACTTTAATCAAAAATCTAATTAATAATATAATAATTCACTAAATATGTTATGATTAAAAATAAATAAAACTTAAATAAGTATGTATTAATATTTTTAGAAGTAATAATTAATAAATACCATAGAATATAATAATAATAATAATTAATAAACTAATGAAAAAAAGAGAGAAAAGAAAAAGATAATCAAACTAAAAAATGAGTACTCCTTATATACATAAACACAGCATAATGCAACGCAACATGATATTGCAAAATCCTCTCTCCT
>JABUQX010126749.1:22500-25000 GCA_015478945.1 Trachelipus rathkii | reverse complement strand
CAGACTAAAATTACAAGGAATCAAAGAAAATCTCACTGCGATACTCTTCACTGCGAATCTTCCAGTAGATAAACTTCTAAGGAAAAGGCTGCGACTACTCTCGATCACCAATTTTCGCCGCTAAACGAAGAGTCAGAGGCAAGTTCGAAAAACACACTGGAAAAGGCTGCGACTTGCAATTCGCCTACAGAGAGTATCTCAACAGAAGGGACTTATTACTTTACTTTTATTGAATATTTACTTATGTTAAATAAATACCTCATTTCAAATATGGATTTCTAAATTCAACCTTTATAGTGTTTGCTTCTTGTTAGTTTCAACAACTTAGCAAGTAACATCCATATATATAGTATATATATATATATATATATATATATATATTAAGTTATATAGAGATATATATATATATATATATATATATATATATATATATATATATGGTATGTATAAAATATATATATATATATATATATATATATATATAATATAAGAGTATATATATGAAATATATATATATATAGCATATATATATATATATATATATAGTATATATATATGTTACACATGTATATATGTGTGTGAGTGTGATTTTGACGTACCTTCGGCTTTTACCTAAGAGGATACCCCATGGAGTTCTGCTGCTTCAGAAGCAGACGCTTGGTCATCATATCGACAGCTCCAATGCCGCTACAGGGACATCATCCTTCTGAATACGGGTATATAAGTCTGTAGTATTTGTCTGATAGTAGGGTAACATTTTATTCAACTGGTAAACATCTGTCTGTTTGGCGTTGCTTCTCCCGAACTGTACGTAAATCTTTCAAGCGACAATTTATAGGTTTACTTCCGATACTTCTTGTTTATGTTTGTTAATACTGTTTCTTTTGATTATTTTCTGTGTGATATTACTATTTTTATTACCTGAAGATGTTTGCCTATTATAAGCCGTTTTATATATCTTAGTCAATTTCTTTTGCATTTTTGATTTGAATATTGTGTTTTCTACATCTGGTATTCCCAGGAGAATAGTCCTAATCCAGAAAGATTTGTCTACTGGGACAGACATTATTGCTTGAATTTGGGGTTATCACAGTGATATTTCAAATTTTACAGATGTGCTTTTCCTGACAAGGACATGTCTCAGCTTGAGGGAACCATTGTCTCCAACACTGCTAAATAACCCACAAATCTTCAGTGGCATTTTGTATTTATACTATCACACAGCACAGTTGGATGAGGCGTCTGGCACAGTAGAATCTTTTTCGTCACTGAAGGATAAGGAGCTCTTAGTAGCAGCATCTTCACTCTCTGTTTCACCTTGTCCTGCTTTGATTATTTCTGTACTTGAAGGTGTAGTTGATTGAATAAAAATATTTGTAAAACTTACAGTTAGAGATTTATCAGTTTCTGTAACGATTTCTGAGCTGGCTTCAGAGGTTATTAAACTATGATCCCTGGAGGGGTGTTTAATTTTCGTTGAAGCTTCTGTACCTAGAGAAGACATTGTTGATTGTTGAATAGTAGGAAATAGAGTTGAAATAATTCTCGACGGTTGTTTAATACTTTCTCCTGGTGTACCGGTACTAGACTCATTATCAAATTGAAAAATGAGTATTATATTATCACTGATATCACGGGTGGTCACATTGTCCGATATATCAGGTTCTGTTCCAAATACTTTTGGTGTTGTAAACCTTGTGGTTGTAGTTGAGCTATCCATTACTTCAGTTATGCTACTCACTTCTCCTTTGTCAACTTTAATTGGCACAAATGTCGAATAATCTCTCTTTTCTGAAGTCGAGATATTTTGTATATCGTGAAAGACAGAAGTAATTGTAGGAGGTAATGAAGAAGTATCAGTTGATTCTCCTCTACTGTCAGTATCGAACGATGTAGGTACTTTTGTAGTAGTAAATAAATCAGCTAAATACGGAAAGTACTGAGTTGAATTGATAATGTCCACAGCACCGTGAACTGCTGATTGTACCCTAGATTCATCTGTTACGGTGTCGGAAGATGATATAGAGTTGATAATACTAAATGGGATGCCTGTAGTCTCCTGTGTCCTTTCCGTAAAAAAATCTGAAGACTTAGTTTCTCTTTCATCCTCTTCTGACTTAATGCTTGTTTCTGAATATATGCCATTTCAGAACTTTCAGAACTAGAAGTGTCACCAGATTCCTCTGAAACAGTATTTTTTGTTAGTCTGAATTTTTTTATCTTGATCTGAGAAGTGTAACGTAGATGTAGATGGTTCATCGAAAAAGGATGGTGTAGTAGTATGGTCTTGGTTAGGAATGCCTTCAGTTGAAGATGGAATAATAGGTGTAAAATAGTCAGTAAGCACATCTTTCGGATCTAAAAGTCCTGTCAATGTAGCCGTCGGCACAATTATCTGACTGGTTAAAACTTTTGGTATATTCGTCGTTTTCATAATAGTTTTGTATCTAGGATCTGGAGCAGGATATTGATTTATATCAGATTTCACTGAGGAATCTAC
>JABUQX010126749.1:0-10000 GCA_015478945.1 Trachelipus rathkii | reverse complement strand
GACATACCCTCAGACATTTCTCTGGAAGAGTCTGACTAACACACTATTCCGGACCCGGAACATGGGAAACCGGACTATGATACAACACAGCCACGATGGCAAAGCCCTCAATGATACAATTTGCATTTACATTAATAGGGAAGAAACAGTGTCACTCCTCCTCCTCCCCTCCTCACTCCTGCCTCCTCCTCCTCCTCTTCCTCCTCCTCCCTCCTCCCTCCTCCTCCCTCCTCCTCCTTCGTCAGTGAAAACTCCAAAATAGCATATGAAACTTTAAAAGAATGTATAACCTCATCAGAGAAAACAAATAACAATTATTCTTGTTTTAGGACCGTGAAGTTTTAAATCTGGGTATAATAATAATAATAATAATAATAATAATAATACATACATAATAATAATAATAATAAATAATTAATAATAATAATAATTAATAATAATAATAATAATTTAATAATAGATAATAATGATAATTTGATAATAATAATAAATAATAGATAATAATAATAATAAATCAATAATAATAAGAATAATAATAATTAATTAATAATAATAATAATAATATAATAATTAATAATAATCAATAATAATAATAATAATAATAATAATAATAAAATAATAATAACAGTGATAATAAAATAAAATAATAATAAATAATAATAATAATAATAATAATAATAATAATAATAATAATAATAATAATAATAATAATAATAATAATAATAATAATAATAATAAAAATAATAATAATAATTATAATATAATAATATCTAATAATACAAATAATAATAATAAAATAATAAATATTAATAATAATAATAATAATATAATAATAATAATAATAATAATACATAAAATTAATAATAATTAATGATTACAATAAAATTAATAATAATAAATAATAATAATAAACATAATAATAATAATTAATGATAATACATAATAATAATAATATAATAATCAATAATAATAATCAATAATAATAAAATAATAATTTAATAATAATTAATAATAATAGTAATAATAATCAATAATAATTAATTATAATATAATAATAATAATAATAATAATAATAATCAACTAATAATAATAATAATAATAATAATAAATAATAAATAATAATAATAAATAATAATTAAAAATAATAATAAGAATAATGAATGATAATTTTACATAATAAAAATCAGAAGAATGAAAACAAAACATCAATAATAATAATAATATAATAATAATAATAATAATAATAATTAATAAAAATAATAATAAGAATAATAAATAATATGAATAATTAAATCAATAATTAATAAATCATATAATAATACAGAATAATAAAAATACATAATAATAATAATAATAATATAATAAGAATAATAATAACAACAATAATAATAATAATAATTAATAATAATTAAAAAAATAATAATAAAAAGTAATTTAATAAAAATAATAGAATAAATAATATAATAACAACAATAAATCAATAATAATAATAATAATAATCAATCTCAACAGTCTTAAACAATAAATAATAATAAAAATAATAATAATAATAATAATTAAAAAAAAAAAAACAAAAAAAAAAAAAAAACAAAAAAACAAAAAAAAAAACAAAAGAAAAAAAACAAAAGTAATAATCATAATTTAAATAATAATAATTAACATATAATACTTAATATAAATACACTATAATAATAATAATCAATAATAATTAAATAATAATCAATAACAATACACAATAATAATAATTAATAATAATCCAATACATATAATAATAATAAGAATAATTAATAATAATAATAATAATAATAATAATAATAATAATAATAATCAATAATAATAATTAATACATAATAATAAAATATCAAATAATATTTTACCAATTAATACCAATAATAGTTACAATAAAATAATTAATAAATAATAATAAAAAATCCAATAATAAGTAATAATAATAATAATAAAATAACATAATAAATAATAAATAATAATAATTAATAATAAGTAATAATAATAATAATAATTATTACAATTAATAATAATAAACCTAGATAAAAGCAGTGAAAATGATAATATTTTACATTTAAATAATAATAATAATAATAAATAATAATAATCAATAAAATAATAATAATAATACTAATAATAATAATAATAATAATAAAATAATATTATAAATAATAATAATAATAATTAATAATAATAATCAATAATAATAGAAGCAAGAAGAAGAAGAAGAAGAAGAAGAAGAAGAAGAAGAATATGAATAATAATATGAATAAATGATAATATTCTCACATTAATAATAATTAATAATTAATCAATAATAATTAATACCATAATAATAATAATAATAATAATACATAATAATCAATAATAATTAATAATAATTAAATAAATAATAATAATAATAATAATAATAAATAAGGGAATTAATAATAATAATAATAATAATAATAATACCACTAATTATAATAATAAATAAATAATAATAATAATAATAAATAATAATAATGAATAAGTAATAATAAATAAATCATAATAATAATAAGGTTTCATATTTACCAATAATAATAATAATAATAATAATAATAATAATGAATAAGAATAATAATCAATAATTAATAATAATAAATTAATAAAATAATAATAATAATAATAATAATAATAATAATAATAATTGATAATAATAATTAATAATAATAGTAATAACTAATAGTCAATAATAATAATAATAATAATAATATAATATAAGAATAATAATAATAATACCATAATAATAATAATAATATAATAATCAAAATAATTAATAAGAAGTTCAATAATAATAATAATAATAATTAAATAATCAATAATAATAATAATAATAAATAATAATTAATAATATAATTAATAATAAAATAATTAATAATAATAATAATAATAATAATAATAATAATAATAATAAAATAATAATTAATAATAATAATAATAATAATAATAATAATAATAATAATAATAATAATAATAATAATTAATAATAAATAATAATAATAATAATAACCTGAACAATAATAATCGAAAATCATTTTTATTATTTTTGATTATTATTATTATTATATTATTATTATTATTTATTATTTATTATTATTAATTATTATATATTATTATTAATTATTACTTCACCTTATTATTATTATTATTATATGTTCATTATTTATTTATTATTATTTATCATTATTATTATTATTATTATTATGATATTATTATTTATTATTAAATTAATTATTATTTAATTATTAATTATTAATTTTTATTGTCATTTTTATTATTATAGTGTGAGTTTTGTATTATTAATTATTATTATTATTATTCATTATTATTCATTATTATTATTATTATTATTATTATTATTATTACTTATTATATTATTAGTTATTATTATTTCATTATTAATTATTGCTCTAATACTGATGAAAATGAGAGAGCAGAAAACTCTAAATCAATCATAGCTAGACAACCACAAATTAGTCATTATTAGTCCCCTCTACTACGCTCTTAGTCATTATTCTTCTTTCTTTCACAATTAATACAAGTGTTAAGCAAGGCAACACGAAATTTGCTGATTAAAATCAGCAACACTGAACTAACACAATTATGAAGGTAAAAAACTAAGTCCTGGATCTTCTATCATCTTTTGATCGTACATTCATTATTGCCAAAACATTTAAAACATTTAATTAATGACGAGCAAATTTAGGTATTAAAAACTCCACAAATAAAAATGAACACATTTATTAATTTAAAAAAAAAAAATGTCAAATTTTATTTTTGTTTTGTCAAAAAAATTTTATCACAGTTTCATCATGTTATTAGTGTATGCTAATTATAATATAGTTATCGTTATATCCTTTTGCGTGATTTTTTTTTCTTATTGTTCCACATACATTCATGCTAGAACTTAATTTATAACAATGAAATATTATTGTTAAAATTAGGATTAAAAGATTAAAAATTAAACTATTGTTTACTACATTTCATCATAAAAAGCCATAAATTTTGTTCTTTCGTTGAACGAACAATCCATCGCCGGACGATCCAACCACCAAAACATTTGATTGCTAAAACAAAAACACTAAATCACGCATGTGTATTAAATTCAATTTGAGAATCTGGAATAAATTTTTTCGTGGCAGTTTTTCACCTCAAATAAAATAACTATGGACTGGTTCCCCGGGATTCTTCTCGACGCAGTCGAAAGTTTCTATTCCTTTGGTAACACTCTTCAATTAATTATAATACATTTCTAAAAAAAAAATATCACCATTTTTTTATTTTATAGTTTTTAAATATCTTAACATATTATTACTTCATAGGGCTTATTGAATTATTTCTTAATAAATATTGCAGATCCCAAATACCATTCATAACATTAATATAATATAATTCTACCTCTATAAACCAATCCAACATTAAACAACACCATAGTAATTCACAAGAGAACAAAACAACGGCAACTAAACAAGTTTCGCCGCTGTCTCACTTTTTCTATAGCTTACATAGAAACCAGAGTTTCGGCACAGATTATACAATAGATTGCTACCAAATTTCGACAAATATATTCAGCGTGACTTTTTAATTGGAAGGGGGCGGGGGGGGTGGGGCGGTAGTTTAATGAACATGGGGGAAAAAAAGTACAGCGTGACGGAAGTGTACTTGTGTGGGTTTTTTGGGGATACTTTACTTTTATTCTTGTATGGAATTTTAATTTAAAGTTCGACTATATGCAACTCTCGAATACACCGCAACAATACTATAGTACTATATATATATAATATATATATATGACATATTATTAATACCTATATAATAAATATACTATTATATATTAGGAGCACACTTAACCCATCAAGTATAAACTTATATCTAGTACTACCTATCAGTACCGGATACCTAATAATACTATATCATAGTCTTATATTATAATATACATATATATATATATATATATACAATACATATATATATATATAACATAATATACTATATATGATATAATATATATAGATATATAAATATTTATATATATATATATATTATATAGATATATATATACTAAAGATTAATATACAGTAAAGTATATATCCCTAGTATAGTATATATATATATAGTTAATATATACAGTACTATACGATATAATACTATATATAAGCAAGCTGACCCTTAAACTATGGAATATTACTACCCTTAGATATATATAAATATATATAATATATATATATAAATACTTTAAATAATATATATATATATAATAATATAAGATAATATATATAGATAAGTATAAATATGAATATATACAGTGGTGAGTTACCACAAAGATAATTTAACAAACGAAGTCCTCTGCTTGTCATAAGAGTTAGGATATACCAGTTATCACTTCCCATTTTTAACTGTAGTCGTAGTAGCATCTCATCAGATGATATTACATAGAACAAAGCGATTTATGACTACTAGACTCCCATTGAGGTGATATTTCATAGGTCTCCTAAAGTTCAATAAAGTAAAATATGTCCAGCTTGAGACCCAATTTTTGCATTGCATACAAAATGAGTATAACTTTCAAATTGCTTAATGATATATATGCTGGCTCTTCTCAGCACCTACTATCCAATCGAACTACTCAATAAGAATTCTATGGGTGAGCATTGGATTCGGTTGAGGAATTATGTCAGCTTTCTCATCAAAATTCAATATTATGATAAGCCTCGATGTTGAATCATTATTTCACTAATGGTACCGCTCACAGGATAGTAAACTTGGATAACTGGATAGAAGATCTATTCACCGAGTCTACTCACTTTGGCTTGTTTCAGATTCTAATTTTTTTGTTTATCAAAAAGCAGTATATAAAACAGAATTGATGGCATTTCATTGGAAACTCCACTGTATCCAGTCTTTGTCAATATCTTTTTGAACCATTTGGAAGGAGAATCTTCCTGAAACAGGCTAACGTCCACTAACCCAATTTTTTACGAGCGCTATAATTGATTAATATATCTGTAAAGTTTAAAGAACCAAAAAATGAACAGGACACTTCAATCATAATGAAAGTATAATAAATAATGTAACGCTTCTTATAGTTGAGAATTCTGACGAAGCCTTGAAAGAATATGAAACAGATAGCTGCGGCGAAATAGTTAGAATCTGTATTGATAAAAAAGAGAAGACCACCAAAATTGTCAACCTCTGTGACAGAAAAGTATAACTTTCACCACTCAAGGCTACAAATTCTACAGTGTTTAACGCCCGTGAGATTTGAAAAAACTCAATACGAGTCCCAAACCCCTTTTTAACAAGAGCTATATAAATTGAATACTTCAGAGCATCTATCTTACAGGAAAGGATTCAAGTTCTTAGTAAGTATTTTGATTAAAAGAACAGCGATACCAGTTTGGAATTCATTTTTAAAATCCCCAGAAAAGTCTTTTTCTTCTTGCAGAAAGTAGTTGCCCCAACCCAACACATGCCAGACCCTTCTTATGTATTAAAAACATACAATTCAAGCCCAAAATTTCCTTTCAAATACTATTGCTTTTGTTTTTCACTCAAGAAGGAAACAATTTTCTTTATATTGGTCTCCAATCATTTACAAGTTCAGATATGTGTTCTAATATATATATATACTATAATATATATAATATATTATATATATATAGTATATATGATATACATATATATATAATATATATATATAATATAATATATATTATATAATATATAGATATTATATATATATATATATAATATAAATAGTATACCGGATATACTATATATATATATAATATATATATATATATATATATATATATATAATAATTATATATATATATATATATATATATATTATATATATATATATATATATTATATATATATATATATATAATATATATATAAATATATAATATATAATATAAATATAAATATAAATATAAATATAAATATAGATATACTAGTATAATATATATATATATCTATTTATATATATATTACCATAGATATATATATATATATATATATATATATATAATATTATATATATATATAATAATATATATATATAATATACTATATATATATTATATATATATTTATATATATATATACATACATACATACATACATACAACATACATACATACATACATACATTACATAACATACATACGTTTTCTGCCACTGCGCCCACCTTATTGGAAGGGCCACACCGCCTCCAGAAAGCCGGCCACTGCTCCTTGGGCGGTTCCACAGGTCAGTTCAAAGAAGTCACAGCGAAGGTCGGTAAAGGCGGGCGTACGATGGCGCGGCGGCACTCCAGAAGAAAGGTGACTCCATTGTGTCCTACGGGATATTGACGACATCTGAGTGCAGGAGGCGGGAATATAACGTGTCCAAGTTTGAATCTGAATTACATATCTGCATAAGAATATTGCAGGGGGATGGTGGACACTGAATCTGGGGGCTCCGCGGCAGATGGTTAATTTGTGTTCTGGTCTGGACAGTGATTCTTCTGTAGGGGGAGGATAATATTTGCGCGGATGGGTGTTTTAGCAGATTTTATTGGGCAGATTTGAAGATATGTGTTAGTAATTAGTCGTATGGAGTAGAGAGCCAAGACCATATGTGGGGGTGGGAGGAGGGCAAATGTTGTATGTAGATGTCATTATAAAGTTTGAGCTGGTGAGAGGGGAGGATATTTAGGTCTGTGTCGGCGGGAGGGGGTTGGAGAGAATTGAGGTGGCAATGGATGGGCGTTGGATGAGCGTTTTCTGGAAAACAATTGTGTCACCTACCATCTTCAAGTGGGTCAGGGAATGGGAGGATGTGTGTAAGTCTCGTCATGTAAAATGCTTGATCGCGGGTTGTTTTAGTACATCCCAGCTCCGATTATTCATACAGGCAGTGTTTTGTAGTAACTTGATAAGTTTATTTAGTTGCGATATGTGATAGGGCTGAGAACCATTCGGGGGAGGCATAGTTTATATTAGTTCTGAGGAGTTGTTTGTAGATTGTGGTAAGGTGGTTTCTGTCGCTGAAGTTGTGCTGGGAGAGAGTTCGGGAGGATGTTTAATTTCCGTTGGAGTTGAGATAGTATTTGGTCGATTGTGGGGCGGAGAAAGTCATAAGTGTTCGATAAAGTGTAGTGCCTAATATTTTTGGGGGTTTTGTTAGGGGGAGGGGGTGTTGTTCATGTCAGACTATAAATGGTGGAAATGAGGCATGGTGACGGATCTGTGGTTAGGAGGTAATGGAGGATTTAAGGCGAAGCTTCATTCTATTGGTGAGTAGCAAGTTTCTAATAGATTGTAGTATTTCTTGGCGTGTGTGGGTGGCTGTTGTTTACAACTGGAAATGTTGGGAAAAATGAGAACTGATGTCGTCTGCGTAATCAGTAAGATATAGTTTGGTGGGGATTAGTGTTTGGTAGCGTGGTGCGCCCAGATCTCTTGCTGTTAAAGAGAGTTGAAGAGGAATGGGAGAGAGAATGGCGCCATGAGCGTACCCCGAATTTTTGTAGTTTAAGGACGTGTGAAAGGTGTGTTTTATGGAGGAACTTTGGCATGATACTATTGGTTAGGAAATAATATGATAAGCCACTTAGTTTTATCATTGTTTTCTAGGGGGGAATTTGAAGAATTTTTGCGGTATAAGGATGTATGTGCTACGCAGGACAGTTGTCAAAAGGCTTATGTTAACGTTGATGGCTCTAAGTAGGATCATGTGTGATGGGGATTGGTTTATTGAAGCCATGTAATTATGTGTTGTAATTGTGAGGGAGGGAGGCTGTTGTTGTTAGAATGAATTGCCTGTTTAAAATCCATGTTTGGAATTCTGGAGAGGGTGATGTTGGGATATTTTTTTTAAATATAGTTCTCCAGCAGTTTGCTGATGGTGGAGAGAAAGAGAGATTGCGGCGAATTAGCGAGGGAGGGGATATTTCCGTCGGCTTTTATTGGGTTTCAATTGGTGGGAACATGAGACAGCTTGCCTTCTAGATTGGGGTATATAATTGAGTTTTCAGGATTTGTTAAAGATTTCTGTGATGAGAGGAGAATAAGCTTTTCCTCTAGGTGTTTCAAAGTGAAGATTTGATGATTGATGTCTGGGTCCTGTATGCTGGTGAATAATAAAGGTATTTGATTAAGTCTTGATACATGTATGAGTTGTAAAAGGACGGTGGAGGGTTGTGATCTGAGGGAAGTTTTTTTGAGTTTTTGTTAACCTATTAATGGGGAGAGTTGGTTTACGGGAGATATTAGAGTAGTGTTTTGCGAGGCTGTCTGCTGTTGTTTTGAAGGAAGGGAGGGGAGTTGTCGGGCAAGGATGGATTGTGTGAGGGAGTCGGGCGTTGTTTTGTGAGTTTGTTTAGTTTTTGATACAACCTGCCAGTTTTCCTTATGTATCTATACGTTTTGAGATGTTGTTTTTGTAGGTACTCTGTAAACTAGTTAAGTAGCTGTTAGTGGTACGAAGATTAGAGCACTGAGTGTTTTAGGTTAAGTTATTGGTTAGTGGTTAATGTGAAGTGATAGTACTGTTTACGGAGGGAGTTTCTATGTTAGATTAAGTTGACTGATTATCGGGGTTTAGCTTTGGGATGTTAGGATTTTCTGCTGACCCTTAGGTATGTAGAGATTGGCTGATTTGATGATGGTGTTGTTTAAATGAATGATGGAGGTGTTTAATGTTGGTTATGTCATGTATTGGTGTAGGGTTTATATGGGATTCGATATGGTTAGTAAATTCTGTCCAGTTAGCTTTTGTAGTTAGTGAAATGTGGTACTTTGCGTTCTTTTTGGCGAAGTCTTTGTTGGGGAGAGGGCACAGATATTGAAGATAGGACGAGATGATCTGATGTACGCGTCGGTGAGTTTGTGTCCCAGGTAGTCTGTGATGTAGGAGGGGAACAAAATGTGACGTCTGAGAGGTGGGGGCTTGGTATGGGACTTGGGGAGGGATTCTG